>JAVQKG010039786.1:0-13938 GCA_036025885.1 Hypseleotris bucephala
CTTGATATTATATATTTTCCATAACGCCCACTCCTGTTGTTTAGCTTTTTTATTTTAGTGGTACATAAGAGCTTAGACTAAAAAACATTGCATTTGTGTTCCCTCAGAGCTAGTCTTTAGAGACAATAATACAAGGACAAAAATCCTGTAGCTTGGTAACAGCGAAACCTGTTGCTAAAAGTAAGTAACAGAAAAAGCAGAGACCACAGAAAAAGGAACAAGCTGTACCTGGTAGAGGTGGAAGAGGCTGTTTGTGAATGTCGGTCTGACCTGGCTGTCCATAAGGCTGCCAACACAAAAACTTAAGATCAGTGAATTTTAAACTTGATTTTGAATACAATTTGCTTTAAATGTTTTTTTCACTCTCTGGCCAAAACAAAGTTGCCACCTGAATTTAACTAAGCAAATAGCTAACACAAAAACACATTAAGGTGACTGCATTTTTAATTTTTGAACACAATTTCCTTTAAATGTTTTATTTACTTTTTGGCCAAAACAAAGTGACCACCTGAATTTAACTAAGCAAATAGGTAAAAGCTCCATGTAGTTCTACCCACTGAGAATATTTGGGATGTGCTCGAGAAGGTTTTGCATAGTGGTCTGACCCTCCAGTGAATATTACATTACACAATAACTAACTAGAATTTATGGTTAGTTACTTTTTATATAGTGCCAAAAGAAATAATTTAATCAGGTCTAGGCACATTAACACATTATTTATACTTTACGTGTACAGTAGTTCATCAAAAGATGCTCTGTATGCATTTATGAATTTTCTGCCTAACAATCTGATTAATCACTGTTAAAACGTAGTTGTTGGCCAATCTCCCAAGCCTTCCCAGAACTAAAAACCTAGAGGAAACACTGTTCTCCCATCACCAATACAAGATTTCCATTAAAAATATTACAGTGTTTGACCTTTTCATTTGGTGGCAATTTTGTTTGGCCTGGTGGTGTATTTTAGCATCTCACCAGAGTGGCCCCAGGGCGCGTCCTCATGTCGATCAGTCCACCAGGGGGAGGCTGTTTACCGGGAAAGTTATTATAATACGGGACGTCAGGAGCAGGAGGAGGCTCGTCATCCTCTTCCTCCCATGCAGAGCCGTCAAAAGGAGCCATTCTGATATGCATAAAAAATAGTGGACATAATTAAAATCAAACTGTTATTATAATTGGTTCAATAAAGGCCATACATTATGCAAAAAATTCTGAGCTTTTAATGTTGTTTCTACTTCAAATGCATACCCAAATTATGTTTTGTTTAATTCGGGCAATTAATAATGTTGAGCTATACTCCTCTCCAGTAGCTGAAAATGGATTCACCATGGGATTCATTCACCTATAATGAATGTAATGAAGAAATGTAATGAACAGGGGCAAAAGTGCTCCTGCCTGCTCCTGCACTGTCAACAAATGCATCCAGAGAAGCACTGTTGCCACCACCATTTATCAACTGATTGCAAGATGTGTGTTCGGCTATGAGCGCATCAAGGCTTTATTTATATCCCAGAAGAAGCAAAAAGTGGTGGAGTTACACTGAAAACTCTCACAAAACAGCTTCAATTAAATAAATATTGTGTTCTGGTTACCTAAATGTATCCAAAACAGACAATGAAAGGTGCAGTAAAAAGCCTAATATTGGACCTTTAAAGAGAGCGCGTACCTGTCGTGAGGAGTGACAAGCTTAGGGGGATTCTTTAGGTACTGTTTAAACCTCAGTTCGAAAGCCTGGCCGATGGTGCTGATGACCTCCTGAGCTAAGCCTTCAGAGCACTCCAGGATGTGACACGCTGCAGGAAAAAACACCAATGACTAATCAAACAGCTGCGATCATGAATCAGGCTTAAGGGATTTTTAAAGAACAGCACATGAATGGAGTCATTTACTCCTGAGGGGATTTACAAATTTGAATTCAACTGGCTCACATGCAAAAAATACACAAAAACAATCTTATTCCACTGGCTGTTGTTTTTTATTGAAAAGTAATAATAATGAAATGGTTTTATATAGAGTATCACTTTGTAATGTATCTAAGGTGTAACAAACTGTGCTCAGCTAAGACTGAAATAAGGATTAATATTCTGAATTCAATTATGAAGTTTTTGTATTTGAAGTTTTTAATAAATTTAAATTTTTAACAAAGTCTCAGCTTACCTCGCTGGTTGACTGGGTCTTTGGCCACATATGCTACGTATTCAGCTGTATCCTTGAGGAGACAGGACATAAAGATTTAGACTTAGGCATGAGGACATATCAATAGCAGTAGAAAGTAAAGCACAGGGTTAGAATGGGAAAACCAATAGAGCAGGGAGTATTTGAGAAATAATGTAAGTTGAGGTAAGTATTGTCTGAAAGAGAGGCCACTAGTGGTAATGAGATCATGCTTGAAAGAGAAAAGCAGCCGAGTGGTATTCATAGAAACAATGAGAGAGGACAGGAAGGAAGTGAGAGGGTTGAAGAAAGATGGAAACAGGCCATAGACAGACTGGGTGACTCACTGGGTCTCCTCCAGAGGCGAAGGAGATGGACTGCATGTGATGATTGGCGATTATCTGTGGAGAGACATGAAGTATGTGGGGAGTGAGATGAGACCATGTGTATGAATGTGTAAAATAATAATATGTGAAAATAAAAGTGCTTTTTCCACCAGGGATCCAGACCAGCCGTAGCAGAAATACTTTGTAAGTATAGACAGTGGATGAAACACCATTTAACAATAGACGGCAGCTCTCAGAGGGATCAATACACGCATCAACACTTGCAAATGAACATGGAGTGGTCTATATTTGAGGCAGTTTTGTGAATGGGTTTGTGTGCAGTATGTTTGTCTGTTTCCCCAAAGAAATATAGATCGTTCAGCAGCTATTAACTCATTAGAGGTCTAGCAGGAGGATCATGTTGAGCCCCTGGGCAATATAGGGATGAGGATAATGGTTAAAGAGAGTTTGTGCGCCATCAAACCAACAGAAATCAGACAAACAATGTGGAGTTGTTTTACATTTATCCAAGTTCAGTTCAAACACATTAAACCTGTTTCTAAGCAATAGTTAAAACAACACAGCTTTCACTGTAAACAAAAATATCAGGAAGTCTTCTAGAGCAGACTTAAGCAGCAAACTAAGCGAGATGTTTTCAGTCTAACCTGTTTGCAGTCAGAGGCCAGCAGGTTGAGGCTGCTGGTTGAGATGGTGAGGCTGATTGTCATGCCAGCAAACTGCAGGTTACTCTTCCCCAGAATAGATGAAAGGCAGCGCGAAGAAGGCTAACAAAACAAGACAACAAAAATTATATAAACATAAGACAAAGTAACAATTCATACTAAACTACTCAAAGCATTTTAACAGGGCACGACTACTACTGTTACTACTAATGTGTGAAAATGCCTTTGTGTGGGGGAGTGGGAGAACAGCTGCAATTGTGAAAGTAATCTTGTCTCCAAGGCCAACTGTGACCAATGAGAAGTCGATGGGACAGTGCTGGTAGAGGTTGCCAAAAACATCGGTCAAATAACAGTCAGCCTGTTTATGCCAACCACCACCGGTGTCCTGGCCTGTTTCCAGATCTGCTTTCATTTAAAGTATCAGCAGAGGAAGTATCCTGCCACATTAACCTCAGTCCAGTTAATTCAGAAAGACTGGAACAGTCAGATCTATTCTAGTTCAGAACTGTATTTTGTCTGGTGCCATGCACTGCCAGACATTCTGTGGTCAGACCTTCTGGATTTAGCTGCATGTTTTATGGACTATTTGGGTGGATGTTTTAGTTTTACAGAAACAGTGTGCATGGCAGTCTGGCAGCTATGTCTGCTAATCTACAGTGCTCTCTGGGTTGGACTTTAGCTCCACACAAGCAAGCCGTCTTAAGCCTCCCTTGTGACAATAGGGGAAGAAAGAAGAGATGAGAGTGATTAGTAATTACCTGCAAGTAGCCAGCTAACCACAGAAGTGCACAATCAGCCTCAATCAAGACGTGAGAGTGTGTGTGTCTTTAAGTGTGTGTGTCTGTGTGTGTGTTTGTCAGTAAAAAAGCTCTGTATGACTGAATAGCCAATTCACCACAAAATAGATAATCAAACTAAATCCAGCTCTTATGCACAAAACCCTTTCCACTCCTGCCCACTTAAAGAGTATAAATAAATAATGCCTTGTATGGTGGTGTGTATGTGTGTAGTGTGTACCTTTCTTCTGCGCTGGGCTCCTTTGGCTCCAGGCACCGCCTCACACACTACAGAGATGGCCTCCCTGAAACAGTCAAAGTTTGTAGTAACACATCACTTCTCACATGCACTCACAAATGTTCACACACAAAGGGCTTTGTAAAACAGAAAAAAATGAATTCAACAGAAGAGACAGAGGAAGTGTGAGGAAAAGTGCATGTGGCTTGTATTTCTCTATTTCTTACCACGATTTTACTGTGTTACACCCACACACCAAAACTAAAGCTAAATTTGGAGCAGCAGTGTGTGATCTCACCTGGTGACCTGCGTCCTGGTGTTGAAGTCCAGAGCTCTCATTGACTGCAGCACCTCCACACAGCCCATGTACTGTCAGCAAACACACACTTTAGTATCACATATTTCCTATATAATAAATACAGCATGTCTAACATAGGAAACTGCACAATGTTAATGGTCAGGTTGATTGTCCATATTACATATTTTTGTCTCAAATGCTCTTTTCTCTCTCTATTTTGAATAGTGACCAAAGAGGGATGTTAACAGAACACTTTTAGTCTCACTGTGTGTGCCTGGCTCTTACCCGTACAGAGTAGGAGACTCCGTTGGTGCTGACCACGTTGTCCGAGTGCAGCCAGCCACGGGTGGGCTTGTTGACAAAGGAGCCATGGCGCGTCCACTCATCTCCACCCAGCTGCCCACCTTCCACCCGTGCTCGCCTGGACGCCACTCCCAGCCGGTTCATGTCCTGCAGAGGGGGGCGGGGAGGGGGAGAAGGGGCAGTTAGAACAGAGGCAGACAGGTGAGGGGGCGGGGATGAGGAGTCATCCCCCAAAGACTCAACAGGTGCTCGAGGGGGCGGCAGGGTGTGAGGCCTGCTTGAAGCCTTGAGTCCAGGGAGTAAAGTGGCAGAGACACCCAGTCGCAGAGAGCCCATTCTGGGGAAGAAGGAGCACAATGTGGTAGGGCTGTTCTCAGCTTGGCGGGGAGAGGCAGGAGGCAGAATTGGTGTTAGAGAAGAGGAGGACAGAGAAGAGGGCAGCCCTGGAGAGGGACTGAGAGGGGTGGTAGGGCTGGACAGAGGGAACGATGACGGATTGAAGTTAGTTTCATCAGTAGAGCTCAGAGATTCCCTTCGAAAGTGTGTGTACTTGGTTTTTGGAACCAGCTCCATTATGGATCTGCAGTGTCTATTTTTTATATATAGGTTCACAGAGAAACTAGTAGTTTCATGAAATGTTTCTGTTTTAAAAGTTTCTCTCATTTAAGAGGCAAAGCCATCTGTCCATTTGTCTCAGCAAAAGAGCAGCATCCATCTGTCTGGTTGTCACTTCTCTGCTCATTAACCAGCACCAAAACGAGTCCACAATAAAAAAAGAGTTAGACAAGGCGCAGGTGAATGTAGGGTGCCCCAGTTAATGGTAGAATACAGATGAGTAGAGTTTAGTGCAACAGCACTGAACATGGTGTCATCAGTTCAGTCAGCTTGTTTGTGTTCCCAGGGAATGTTGATGTTTACGCTCTTAGGTACCAAAAAATGCTTATCTTTGTGTGGTGTTTTTTGCCATAGTGTAAAACAATATTTGTAAAGTATCTGATTTTGACAGGCTTTCAGTGAGAAACAGTTATTCAGCGATCACCAGCACCATGGAGAATCAACACAAGTGATTGTCTCTCAGCACCCCCACATGTGCTCCTCTGACTGACAAGTGCAGAGAGGCAGAAACATTCCCTGCCCACAACTCCACTTGGATTATCAGTGCAAGTGTGTGTTGACATGTGCCCACCAATGCATTTGTGAAACGTCCTCCTTGGCAGGCCCATAAAAATCCTATTAGCAGCCAACCAGGAGATCTCACCGAGGCCACGCACACTGACAACACCTAGCAACACACAATATACAGCACCAATTGGTCGATATTACAGTGAGCACCTGCAGAGTACAATGAAGCCCATAACAGCTAAAAATAAATATATAATATAGCTACTCTTTTTGCCAGTTTGCCACGATGTTCCAAATCTTCTACACGAGTGGTTTTTACTCCCTCTCTCTCTTCCTCCACACTATTTCATGTCCTCTCTCTATGGCCTGCGCCCTCTCTCTACACTCCTCCTCATCTCTTCTCTTCCAGATTACTTCGGGCTCTGGCTCTTTGCCATTCACTACACCTTTTATTCCCTTCTCCCTGTCTGCGCGCTTCTCTTGGAAGTCTTCTCTTTTTCTCCACACAATGTATTCAGCCAGCCTCTGCCTCTCCAGCTCCTCTGCCTTCTCCCGCGCCACCACTTCCTCTCTCCTCTTCCAGATAATCTCCCCCTCGCCCCCTCCCTCGTATGCCCGCCCGTTCTCCAGGCTGTCCCGTTTAACAGTCCCTCCTACAGTAAAACAAGTGCAAGTACAAGTCTTATGTTAGGACAGTAGATGGCTAAAGGCTGGACATGATCACCTATTCAAGTGCGGAAAACAAAGTGAAACAGTTGGTATTAAGACCAGCCCAACAGCAGTCCTTTGGGCCTTTTCCTGACTTAAGTTCCTGATATGGCTAAACCAAGTGAGGCTGCAGTGGTTCAAGTGGGTTCTCTAAAAGTGGCTGTGTTGGCCTAAGCACCATTAGAAATGTTAGTTCTGTGTCTGGTATACTGACACTGCAGCAGCAGCAGCACGTGGTGATGTAACACTAAAGAATGTAGGTCATTGGCTGACGACTACTGGTGGGCTTGTTGTGATGGTTATGAGACCTGATTAGTCCAGTTTGGACTAACAACTCAGTGGTTCCCTGAACAGTACCAGAAATGATTTTAACTGAATGTCCAGCCAAACAAAAGATACTATTGTTCTTTTCAGACAGAACACTGCTGCAGCTATGTTATTTTTAGTCAAATTTACATGCACAAATACCACATAGTTTAAATGCTAACTGACACCGAGCTGTAGTTCCTTATGGTCAGCTACCTGAGAGAAAGAGCACTGGCTCAGTGAAAGAAACAAAGCGAGCATTTAATAGAAATGCTTTCTTCTTTATCTAAGGCCAAACTAATCAAACTTCAGGTCAACTCTGGATCTAAAACAAACTACTAAACAAATAACACATGACATCTTGTTTTCTGCATAGTCCAACCTAGAAGGCAAACAGTCTGTTAACTGTAACAGTCACTTGCAAAAGTCCCACAAACAACAGTCTGTAGAAGTTTGACCTCAGTTCAAGGCAAGGCTGCACTTACAGCGTTGCCAGACGTGAACTCCTCCACTCCTCAGCGCTGCTGAGGCACTAGTCATAGTTACAATCCTGTGACCTTTACTCCCTCACACCCTGCCTTACTCATAGACAAGGTTTAAAATTTGGCACCAATGTAACAGAGATGCCCAATGAACATGTCTAGCACTCAGCTGTCTGAAGTATCAGAACACAGCTTGTAGTGGGCGCTGAATGTATCAGAAAGGAACAGTCGCCTACACCAGTCTAGCACCACAGACAGTCTAGCAGTTCCAGCTAGTAGTCCTTCTGTTGTTGGCTAGAAAGCACCATAAAGCATCCAGTCACTCTCTGCACAGCCAGACGACTGTGTAGATCTGCAGAAAGCTGTAAAGTATGGCTGGAAAAGTCACAACAGGCTCTCTGCTGTATTTGTACTAGAGCATGCAACAAATACACACACCATCACACCCAAATAATAAAACCTTAAAAAACTGGTTGTTTCTTTTTTTCTGTTATAAAAAAGGCAAAGGATCATGCACCTCTTTTTAAAAATCCTGTGTGTTTTCCAACACTAACAGCCCTGGGTGTGTAAGTGCCCCAAACACAGTGTAGATCCGATGTAAGAGATAAATTTGCCTACACTCAGATAAAGAGACACAAAGAGCACAGCCAATGATTAGTCATTAGTGACTTCAAGGCCAAGCGCTGCACAAAGTGATATGTACAAGTGAGCTGTCCAGTACTGATCTGGACATCAGCCTAACTGATGAAGATGTTTGTTTTTGGGAGGGGGGACAGGTGACCTGAAACAACCCTGAATCTCGGAGTCTGCTTCGCTCCGTAGGACAAAAACTGTCTGAAAGAAAAAGAAAAAAAAAAACAACAGAAACACACAAGTAACTTATTATGCACCACAACTATGTACAATTAATAAAACAGCACCAGTTTAAAAAAGGTACAAAACACTTTACATCTTTTTTCCTGCTGTTGCTGCTCGTTGCTATGGCAACAGATGTAAAAAAAGAGATAACTGCAGGGGTTAAAAACAGAGAAGTTTGAACAGTAGAAATACTCAAAGAGAATATGGTTCATTTAAAGTAGCAGCTGTTGTTGGCTGCATAAAAGACTCCACATTAAAGCTTGTCTTTCATAATAAGAGGAAAATCTCCTGGCTCCTACAGCAATCAATATGATGCAGGAAATTATCAAAGTTTGACCAGCATCACACGAGCGATAAAGCCCAATCAATGCTGACATCCCATGTCGGCTGCATGAACTGACTCCAACATAAACATGTACAATACTCCTCTAAAACACAACAACTGCTAATGACAGCACAAAGACCACGACCACAATCAGCTGCTTTTAGACAGCAACACTAAAAAAAAAAATCAAGAAAATACTTGCATACAGTAAATGAACCTGACTTCTATGCAGCACGCAAACAAAGAAAACAGTATAATATACTACACAGTAAACGCTGTGCTTTAGAAAGGATAGAAAATCAAATCATAACAATCTGTTTTACAAATATGAAAACTTTTTGAATTATTTTATAAATAGTCAAAATTCAACAATGTATTTTTGCTTTTTGTGAAATCATTGGCAACTCAATAGGAGTTCATTTTTGGTTTAGAAAGCAGATAGTTGATGATCCATGGTGATCGGAAATGCAGCTAGGCTGAATATTATAATGAGAAGCACATGAATGTTTAAACAGGCAGGGCAGTCCGGTCACTTGTCCTTGGTTTCCTCTCTGGCTCTCAGCGCGTCCCTCCACTCCCTGAAAAACATGCTCCTGATCGGCTCTTCCGCTCGATTGATTCACAAAGTCACTGCCGGCACTTCTTCTTCTCTCCTCTGATGTGTGGGGCTGCCTTCTGCCTTATCCTCAGCAGATGGTGAAATGGCAACGCTGCTAGGACGGACAATGGTACTCCTTCATTGTGCTCCTCCTGCCCTCATGCCTGTCTCTCAGCTCCACTTTCCTTCCACCTCTTGTTTGTTGAAGGGACGAGCACACTGTCTGTCCTCCCCTCCTCCTCCCTGTCTGGGTGGGTGATGCTGCCTCCCATCTTCTCTCTCTCTCTCTTTCAAACACACAAACACAGTCGAGAGCTGCTGCTGCTGCCTCTGCTCCACCTCCTCCTACCATCACAGCTCCTTCCTGTTCCCCTTCCCCCTCCTCTTCTCTAGCCGCCATACTCGTTTAGCTCTCTGTACTGTATATGTGCATGCTTGCTGCTAGACACTTCACTTAAAAGCAGTCTGACAGGAGAAGACAGGGAGGATGGAGCAAGGAATAAATGAACCGACATAGCACTAGGTGAGTGCATTGAGGGCAGTCCATGTTGCTGTATCAACGCTCCTCCTTTATTCAATGTTTGGTAACCTGAGAAACCAGGAGAAAAAGCAAAAGGGGGATACGAACAGTCCCAGTGGGGAAATGTCTATATATGTTTCATGATTAAAGAAATAAATATCGCCTTTGCTGGCTCTAAAGGGGCGCTCTTTACCAGGCAGTGACAGCGAACAACAAATATGAGTGATTTTACAGAAGCGGACAAAGCAGAAATACCAATGATAGACACAAAGACAAAGTGTAGGAAAGTGCAGTGTCACAAAAAGACCAAGCAAAGTGGATAACAACAAGTCCTTAAATGACACCCCAACACTAAGCGCGCCTGCAGTTCCTCGTCTGGCCATTGTAGTCTAGCGCTGTGTCGGAGGATGTATTAGACAGGATCCGAATAACAGCACTGCAGATTCGGGGCGTCATTTGAGGTAAATCCCACACAAGCCGTGTAGAAGTGAATGGGAAAAGGTGATCTAAGTACACAGCCCCCTCCACCAACACTAGCCTACTTCAAACTAGACACACACGTAACACAGGTGGCTCAAGGTGGCTTACTTGTTCTAAGATACTTTGAGCAGTAGTTCAAACAAGGTCTTAATATATGGTATGATTCATTCTACAGCTTTCTTTCAAAATCGGTGATATAAGTTTAACAAAGCACAGCAGAAGTGATTGTGCCGAGTAAGAGGATGACCTTACCTTAGTGAACATAGGTCAGGGTCACTTTAGTCTCTTGAGGCAACTTTGTTTGAGATGTAGAGTGTTGTGTGTATTTGCAGTTTTTAGAGATAAATGCCAAATTCTCTTTTTCCACTCATTGGGATATAATAAGAAATGTATCATCAGGGTCAGATATTATCGAAATTGACTAAGTGTAAGAAATATATTACCAGCTAAAATGGATTTCCAATCATAATTAGTATATTTAACGGTTCCTCTGTCAAGCCCTAGTCATTTATGTGATTATGTTAATTGAACCCAAGGAGTAATTTATGGGGGTGATAGAGGGATACCAATTCAAACCCTGCCATTACATATCCCCAATATATCCATATACCCCAGCCAATGAGCTTAACCCACCCAATTTTGAAATCAAAGTTCTGCCCTAGATTGAGCCAATAACTGTATCATTAAATGTGATGTATTCATATCAGGAGTAGTTTCACAGGCTAGTTGGTTGGTAAAAATGTGTTGTCTTCTGTTGTTATAGCCCATTACCTACAAAGACTGATGTTTTATGCATTCACAAATGGCTAACTTTCGTTGTTTGGTGATTTGAGTTGCTGTAGCCTTTATAATAAAGTGGCCACTGTTCCAAAAATGAGGTCAAGCCAGTCTATAGTTTTCCAAGATTCTAATTTTCTTGAAGGAAGTTATTAACATACTTAATATTTTTAAGATTATACAAACTATACAAGCTGACCTGTTGCCACTGTGCCATTGTGCTTAGGATTATTACATTGTCTTACCATATAGTCCATTGGTTGCCTGTGAGTCTGTTACCCTAAAAACACCAGATTTCCCATCAGCACAAAGAAGCAAAAGACATGGACACAATCACAGCGGGCTGATGCTGTCCTCACAGCCACTTAAACTCCCAGCATGCTCTGCTCCCAGGATCAGCTGTGGGAAGGGTCATGGGACTTTGTTGATAAAAACAGCCCAGTTAATCAAGCGCATACACACACACAGACAACACTGACATTAGGCACAAGCAGAAATTATTTAATACTGTTGTTATAGATAGAGAATGATCATGAGAAGAGGTCTGTGCATGTTCAAACACACTGTGGAATGACAAGAATTGACTCAAAGTGCTGCATGAATAGGACGTTGGTGTCTTGGCTTGCCCGTTGCAAGTCAGTATGCTGTTCAGCATGGAGCCAATAAAGCTTTGGTTGATCAGACTTAAGCCATGTCTGACTTCTTACAATGACTCCTGGGAAGTTTTAGTAGCTTGACTAGTACTCCTGAAGATTGAAAAACTGTTATGGGTGAACAGAAAACTGGTCAATCACATTTTCAAAAATATGGATTAGAAGGAACATTAGATTAGCCTGTTATTCATTGTTTGGCCTATCTGTCAGTTTTGGTGCTCATCATAGACAAACACAACATGTGAGCCGGCTATTTCGGGTCGCACCAAGTCTCTGCGCCACCCCCGACAGTCACACTCCTACGTCTCCATCTTCTCTTCCTGCTGCCCTATTCTGCCTTTATTTAGACAACTTTCCTGTTGTTTTTACACAGGACTTCAATTCTGTGTCAACTAAGTAGTCCGGGTTTCATTTTGGCACAGGCCAGATTGCTTAATGTCATTCCCCCATCTCCCCTTCTTGTCTATGATTTTCAGTAAGTCAAATTACACAATAAAAGTCAAAAATTTGTTACCATCTAAAATCTCTAGACAGTTAAAAACTCAGTAAAAAGTGGAGTCAATTGAGTTGCAATACGCATCTTTATCACTGTCACTGAACGATTTGCAATACATGACAACAAGACTAGACAATACTTTTATGGCATTGTCTTACTTCTTGGGAATAGATAGTAAGTCCTCAGATGACACCTCGGCATTTGGTCCCTGCAGTACTTTGTCTGGCCACAACAGTCTAGCGCTTGATCATCTAATTCTCAGCATTGCAGAACTATAGAGTCATTTGAGGTAAAACCCATACAAGCTGCGAAAAAGTGAATACAAAAGCTGAGCTAACTTTTAATAAGCATTTGGTCTGAATAATAAAACAAAAAACTGTCACAAAGTTGTTCTCTGCCCTAGAATTTTTCTATGAGATCACATTGTACATTATCAGTAGGGATGCAACAATACTCGGTTTTAAACCGAACCGTACGGTACGCCCTCCTCGGTTCAATACGTCCTCAACCCGCGGTTCATTAGCGCCGCTTTTTTCCCTTCCATTTGAGCCACTCCACGTGCTTCTGTTTACTTCTAAACTCTTCTTTTCTCCCTTTCTCTCTTCGCGGAGCATAGGGGATACATGCTGCTGCCGCATGGCTTATGCTGTGTTCATGTTGTCTCGGAAACTCGGGAATTCCGACTTCCAACTCGGAAAAACGGCCTTGAACACAAACTCGGGTGTGAAATTTTGTCGTCACAACGACGTGTCTCTGATGCCTCAAGTGAAACAATATGCTAACAAACTCTGGACTATAAGCTTTATATATTGTGTATTATAACCTATATATCATTTCAAGCCACCTGGCTCAAAAATATCTTAGACATTAAAATCAAAGTAGCACACACGTGTTACTGGTGGGCGTTGTTTGTTTGATTTTGTGAACAGACTATTTTGGGAAGTCGGCTCTTAAACGTCAGGACTTCCGAGTTTCCGAGACAGCGTGAACGCAGCACCCCTTTTGTCGTCAGTGTACTATCTCGCCCATATACCTGGGCAATCGAGTATTAGCGCTAGTGATGCACCGATCCAGCTTTTTCAGTCCCAATACCGATCCCGATATTTGGGCTTTGTGGATCGACCGATACCCGATATCCATCGATACTAATGCAAAAACTAAAGGCATGGTATTATCAAAAAAATATTCAACCAAAAATATGATAGAATTAAAACCAGATGATCCTAAAATGTCTAACTTTTGTCATTTTTAAATTACAGTGTATTATAATGTCATTTGCTACTTTGTATATCTGCTCATAATTAGGAAAAAGTATAATAAATGATATCGGTTCCAGTATCGGCCACATTTACCAATCCACCGATCCAGCTGAAAGGCCTGGATCGGCACCGATATCCCATCCAGTATCGGTATCGGTGCATCCCTAATTAGCGCTATGCTTCCTGGATGAGATTTAACCCTTTATTAGCTCCTGTTTGACAGTGTGTTTTACCTTGGAGATGTGTGTAGACAGACTCGCATTAATTCTTTTTAGTTTAATACAAATCACATAATACTATTTATTTAGTTTAATTAACTTACTAAAGTTGGCTTAGTATATTTCTTTAACAGGCTGCTGTCATTTTGAATAGGTCATATTGTTCTTAGCTCTATTGAAAAAGCCTGAGTAGCTAATTGATTGATAAAGCACTATACATCCAGAATGTAAGTTTGTGTGTTGCTTGGTGTAAAAGTTAAGTTTGTTTAGTCATTTATCCATATTCAAGACTGAATATTACATTTTCTTCAGTTTTTTCAAAACGTACCGAAACCGAACCGAAACCGTGACCCAAAAACCG
>JAVQKG010039794.1:0-14882 GCA_036025885.1 Hypseleotris bucephala
CAGTATATTATGGCTTTTATTTTTGTTTAACAACCATTGTTTTGTAATACACACGTTACACATATTCTGGAGTATTTGCAATGTTTGATATGTCTTTAAAAAAGATTGACATGAAAAACATACAACTGTACATAGTATAGTTCTCAGTCGATTTAAAAATGTAATATTCACATGAAATACAAAGAATAATAACAGTGCAAGTGCTAACTCATAAACACAGTGTAAATGTACTTTACAAACTTTACAAATATTAACATTTACAACACGCATTCAGTCTTAAGGCCAAGCAACTCAACACTTTTTATGATATCAGCAAAAACAAAATCAGATTGATTGAAGTTATCAGTACAGTGAGTATTTGGTGATGAGATGGACTTGTGACTACATTTCACAGTGAGTATGTGCCTCAAAAGCAGCCAATAGATCCTTGTCCATTGTTTGTCATGTATCAGGCTTGCGTTAATTGCCCACTATACCGTGTGTGTACGCCTAAGGCCCATAGTTGCTGGGATGGACTCCAATCTCTGATGAAACAATGTAAATGAATAAACACTGTTGAAGTTTTCTCCATAACTGTAAAATGTGAATAGTTTGTCCCTTTTACAAACTTCTCTGTTCACTACCTACAGTACAAGCCTGCAGCTCAGTAATTTCACAAGAAATGAGGCATAAGAGAAAATCATTAACATAAGCAGAAGATATCTGAGGCAAAGAGAGAGAGAGCAGCCAGAAGGCGTGAGCAGCCTCCACTGTCCGCCCCTGTATCACTGCATATATGGTACGTGATACTGAAGGAGCATCTCTTAGTGGATAAACGTGAAGCGGGTTGACAGCGGTAAATTGGCTATTTGCTCCCTTGAGCCCTTTCTCCAGACTCTCCCTCTTCTTACAATCTGTACAGCGCAGTAACTGCTTATGTTGCATTTCTGTACATTTCTCACAAAAGAATTTGGACTTATGACTTTTGCCTGTAGTTAAATTCAGGCATTAACAAAAGGGTGCCCTGTATGCAAAATGAATCGAAGGCAAAATAGTTAGTTGCTCGCATAAAATGTAGAAAACAAATTACTTCCAAGTCTTATCACTTTCCCAACCTCTGTCATCTTTATAAAACACCACAAAGAAGTGCGTCAGAGTTTCTCATTAGCTTGTTGCAAAGTGGATTATCTTGCTCAACCGTAGTATTAGAGATGAGAGGAAGAGCCAAAGGGCCAACAAAGAGGCGGATGTGACATGAGTCATGAAATAGAAATCAAAAGAGCATGCTCAGGATTTGGGCGCATGTATAGTGAATGTAGCTTTGGGCAACGTGCTTCTTGTTACAAAGAGGGCAAGTAGTGTGTGTGTGTGTGTGTGAGGTAGGGCCTAGATCCACTATTTGCCCTTTCAGCACCTTTTAGTTCAACGATGCAACTCAGCTATCTGTGCATGGTACATCCTTGGTTTTATAATGCACTTTTTATAGGGCGTTACAATATGGGTCATGTCAGTACAGGACAGCTTGGTATTGGCAACTTAGTACAGTCACCTCTTAGCATCAAAGTCATAGGTTAAATTCCTAGCTCAGTCAGGCAGGGTCTTTCTGTCAAGGATTTGCATGTTTTCCTCCGTGTTTAGGTGGGGTTTCTACGGGTACTATGGTCTCACCCATCAATTTAAAACATGCACAACTGATTAAACCTTAAACTACATGAATGCTAACAAAGATTCTACCTCAAAATCTGGAGTCCCGGGTCCCCGAGTGCTGCACTGCTTCTAACGGGTTGCACCAGAGATGGATCAAATGCAGAGGACTAATTTTGCTTGTGGGGACAATAAAGTATACCTTAAATCCAGGTGTATCGATCTGTGAGGTGGTAGTTACATAAACAGTTTTTTGTACATCCTCTCTGTGAATAGTTTATCACATGAACAAGATGTGCCTCATAAAAACAGATTTCTGGTCTCTTGCTTCTCTTTTCTTTACTCAATTGAGGATTATCTCTCGCTCAATCTACCTGCAACAGTATCTTGCGCCACCTTAAGTACCGTTTTGAGTCGTGGAAACAGCAACCGTACCACACTGGTGAAAATATATCTCGTGAAGACAATATGACAGCCAGTTACAAGAAGAATTGATTTTGGGACACACTATTTTACAATAAAAAATAAGCAAGTATAGGAATGGTCCATTTTGCAATAGCCCTGAAGCAGTAAATGATGCTTCACCAATAGTCCAACTGGAGGATGAATCCAGGTAGCAGTAGTATAAGCAGCAGTTCAGGTAATGGTCGGAAAGCCGCTCCATGCTGACTTCCCTTGGATCCCGAGTCTATGTTAGTGTCCTTTTCCAGATAAGGAGGGATCACATTAAATTCCTTGCTCCCTTGCTCTTCCTCCTCTTGCTGCTCCTCTTCCTCACTGTCCTCCATCTGAAAAGCAGGGACCACAGTGACTTTTTTTTTCCAATTAAGCAAGTAAGTGAAGTGTGGAGGAAAGTGTGGGAAGAAAGAAAAAAGTTGGCTTAAAGTAAATTAAAACCACTACTGGAAAAACAAGGACTTTTTATACCGTACAGCAAAGAATACTCTAATAAAAAATACAATATATAGATTCATCATAAAGCTGTTAAAGGTATGTTGTGTTTCCTAAAATAAGAAAAAGATTAAAGCAAAACTTTACCACTATTGGTCAAATAGATGACCCACAAAATTACCTACTTTAAATACCCATAAGCACCATGAACACTGATAGAGGAGCAATTTTAATTTAATTGCAATGACAATAAAAGCATCTTTATCTTTAAATCAGAGAACATTTTTCATTTTATGAAACTTACAATTACAAAATCTATTTAATATTTAAGTTGGCAAAATAGAATTATGATATCTAAACTTTAAATCTGAAATTCTATTGAATTATGACTTAAGTGCATTATTACATCTCCCTTCACTGCTGGGTTTGGAGAATATAGAAAGTGATATATAGATAAAGAAAAAGCAATGCATCTGGTGTTATGGCCAAACAACAGCACACATATATACTGTACAAATCATGGCAGGCTAATGCTTTTAAAAGTCAGAAGTCCTGAATCAGCTCTTTCTGGTGTCCCCTCTCTTTGTGAATCGCATTAAGGTGGAGCTGCTATTGTATTCACTTTGAGCATTTTATATTTCATAAAAAGGCGTGGGGCTATGGGATGACTCAGAAAGGGACCGTCACCAATATTGGAGTTTCTAAGGCCACCATTCTGAAAGAAATTGTACCATATAGGCAAAGGCTGCATGAATATATCTAATTGCGCTTTTTATCACAGATATTTCAATTAGATTTGCAATATTGCTTTTAAAGCCAACATTCACTTCATAGAGCACATTTTAAACATGTCTGATTGCATTAACACTTGAAAGAAGAAAGAAAATATAGCTATGGGTCTTAGTCAGGATACATCATGGACAATGGCCAGTTATTCACAGGGCTGACACAGAGACATACCCAGACAGACAACCATTCACTCTCACATTCATTCACAAGAGGCAATTTAGAGACTCTTCTAAAACATATTTGGATGATGGGAAGAAGTCAGAATACTTAGGCAGGTCATACAGTAACACCACCATTGATTAGCCTGAGAATTGAACTCACAACCTCCTTGCTGAATTATGACCTCTTCTGTGCAGCCACTGGGCAATACATTCACATCAGCAAATACTAAATTAGGTTTTGGTCACTCACTAATAAATGCTTAAGTCGATCTGCATCAGTGCTTCATAATGTAATGCACTAAAAAGTAAGTACACTAGAAATTGAGCTGTCAATGATGATCTGCCTTTTAAAACATCTCCACTCATCATTGAGACTTTTTCAATAACGAGTTATCGGCATCTGCCCCACATCCAAAACACAAATAAAATCTATTGGACAAATCTTTGACTTGCAGACAATTTTCCCTGCCTGTTCACTTCACTGCGATGCCTGATGACAAACAAACAACTTCAATAGACCGGTAGTGTGCGTCAATCATAAGTGGCCTTTCAATCAGATATTCTGTGAGAGCTGTGTGTGCACAAAGAGGCAGATGTCCAGCTGTGTGGGTCAGGCTCTATCATACACACACAGGCACACAAACACACGGACAACACACACACAGTCACAGACACTAACACACACACAGACACACACACACTGGCCACACTCTAGCAGGAAACCTCTGTCAGCAGCTCACCACTGCTGCACAGCTGCTGTGTTACTGTGTTTCCTTACTAACCAGTGACCTTAAAACAGACCTCCAGCCTGATAAAAATGTAAATGAATGTCTTAATTATTCTTTGATGAAATTAGTATTTGATACTACTTCCTTCTTCATCACATTGTACTTTTTGTACATTTCAAAACCATTCCCCTCATGCTTCTGATTGGATTTATAGTGAATTAAATTCACCACTAGCTTTAATTAAAAATAAAAAAGGGTTGTCTAAAACTTTTATAATCTTACATACTGCATGTAACATACACCAAACCATGTTAATTAGAAGGAAATAATTATTTAACTCTCACATATTTTCATATTCACACCAAATTCGCTTACCCACAATCTCACGCTTATTATACACTTTTTAGAAAGAATATCAAGTTTACTGCCAGGTCCTCAAGGTAAAAAAAGATTTCACTAGAAACACATAGAAGAACTCACATTTATTATGTATTTTGGTCCAATACTGAAACACTTTCAAACCAACCACAATTCAACGTTAAAAATAACAAGCTATTTTTGAAACTACATTTAGATTTTGTTTACTTTAAAGTTTACTTAACACATCAATTGTATTGTGTTGGGTACAGAATTGCAATCTCTACAATTCTTTTTTTCTCTAAATAACAGGTCTAATGCTGTTTAAGGGATCGTTGAATAAAATGCAGGTGTGGGAATTGAGGGATTAGGGCCATAGTGAGCTGAGGGGTGTGCTGCGTATGTGAATGATAACAGAGGGAATGCTCCAAACATATTCAGCTAATCCTAAAGCAGAATAATATTCATAGGACTGGATCTGAAAGGATAAATGAAAATGAGGTTACATAGAGAGGTGTTACAGTGGTCTAAGCCAAGACTAAACCAGGACTAAACTAGGACTAAACTACTAAAAAGTGCCATAGAGGTGTGGTAGTTTCATGGATCGAACTAAAGCATGTCTTAAACACGTCTAAAACAGGATAAAACCAGGACAGCCAAACCACCAAAAACAGCCATAGAGGTATGAGTAAACCTACACTGTTGAATAGGCAGCTCTGGTGAGGTCCCTGCTGGAGAACTAAACCAGTTTTAAACTAGATTTATTCAGTTCTAAACTAAACTAGGTCTAAACTAGGACTAAACCATAGAAAAGTGCCACGGAGGTGCATGTAAACCTACACTGTTGAACTCGGGCAGTGTGTTGTCGATGTGGCGCAGTCTCTCCTAGTGAACTAAACCAATAAACCCCATCTAAACCATGTCTTAACTAGAACTAAACTAGTTCAAAACCAGGTCTGAACATGGACTAAACCACAAGGAAGCACCATAAAAGTGATAGTGCAAAGAAACCTACACGTTTGTTGAACTCTCTCCTAGTGAACTAAACCAGTAAACCAATTCTAAAGCAGGTCTAAATTAGAACTAAACTAGTTCAAAACCAGGTATGAACAAGATCTAAACTAAAACCAGGTCTGAACATGGACTACACCACAAGGAAGTACCATAAAAGTGCAGAGAAACCTACACGTTTGTTGAACTCGGGCAGTGTGTTGTGGCTGTGGTGGAGTCTCTCTTGGTGAACGCGAGGAGACGGTTGTGATTCTGGCAGGGCTGTGTTCTCCACCGGAGGAGCCACTGAGACGCCCATGGAGCTGATGGCAGCGCCTGAAACACAAGCAGCAGGAGTCATCTACATTAGGTTCATTATTTATCCCCAAAGCTCCACTGAAAACATCAAAAGTGACGCTTCGAAGAGTAGCTCAATGTCTGTTTGAGTATCGAAAAGTTTAATATTTTAGGAAGAATCTGGTGTCTGGAAGTAAAAAACTAAACTGTCATAAATGGATTGGGGTAGCATTTTCTTAAAAATATTTATTGGTGATTGGTTGAAGCACAAGCTAATAATTGTCTTCATGATTTGTTTTAGCCAGTCGTTGCAAAGTCTCAAGATGTAACGACAAACGACAAACCTGTAGAATAGTAATACACTTTAATGTAGCCTGGATATTTTAGCTGCTTTTGTAAATGTATTGGAGCAATATGTGTTTTAGCATTGCCATGTTGCTAACAAGTTGGGTTGGCAGTGGTGCAGTGTGTATAGCGTTTGCTCCGCAACACTTTTCTTAGCAATATATGGACTATAACTCTGAACTTATTTCTTTACACAGCTTTGAAATTGCATAGGAGTTAATTAAGTCTAGTGGGTACATACATAAAGATTAATTGTCATAGTTTGAGGAGAGTGGATTTAATGTGTTCTCTATTTAGCCAATAGAACTGATGCGCCATATTTAATCTTTTTTATTAATCATACATTTAAAAGTTCATTTCAAAATAGGTTTTCAAATCAAAGTTATTCTGTTTGTATATCTCTAAATATTACGCCCTGTGCTACATTTTTGGCCTTAGTTCAACATGAAGTCACTTTATGTTTACCAGATTCAGGCGAAGGATTTATCGACTTGAGGACTTGGAAAAGTATAATCACTGTTGGCAGTCAGCCAGATTGTAGAGGGAATATCTCTCATTTATTTATTCAGAAAAAATACTTTAATGGTTCAATGATTTGCTCTTTCTATTAATTATAGCCCGCTTCATTTGAATTCAGTATTAATGCATATTCGAAAACGCTCAGAGCAGATCAATTTACTTTAGTCTGATGGTTTGACAGCAGAAAGGTAACATTTCCCTGATCACGGCCTGTCACCAAGGGATGTGGTGAATGACGAACTGACTGCCACTCCAATTACTGCTCCAGCATAAAAATAATCAGGCTGTGGTTTGGATCTGAGCTTCTAAAATATAATAATTCTAAAGTCTGGCTGAACTTTGCTATAGTCTTCATCTTTTTAATATAATTTTAGCCTACTAACCAGAAGGTTGATAGTTCTATCCCGATTGAAGTTGTATGCTTGGGCAAGTTCACCCACCTTGCCTATATATGATTAGTATAGTGTGTTGTGGTGATTTGTTTGTAACAGCTTTCCTCTATGGACTATAAGCATCATCAAGACACAGTGACTGAACTAATGACACTGATTACTGAGCCAAGCATCTTATCTTATTGCTATATGGCAAACTAGTTTTAGTTTATTTTAAGGCTTTTGCAGCTTAATGCATTTACCATTGAACTACAAGATTCAAGGTTACTTATTCATTTTTTAGTAGCATATGGTTTACTCATGATGCCCTTCCTTAATTTATCAAGGCATGGTACTGTCCTTTGGTAGTTGAATTTCTTTCCTAATAATCTTATAGCCTATAACAGGGGTCTGCAACCATGCGGCTCTTCAGCTCCTTTCCTGTGGCTCTTTGCGCATCTTGTTACGTGAGGTCAATTAATAAATAAAAAGAGCTGAGCACATATCAAAATATAGGACTTCAAGGTATACACCGTGAATAAAACAGGACTACACCACCACTACACTCTAAACTGTGAAATCTGGTCTTAACAAGGTCAAAACTGGGACTGTACCAGGTCCAAAACAGGTTTTAACCAGGTCTATGACAAGTATAAACAAAATCTTAACCAGAATTTACCAAGACTTTATCAGTTCTAAACAAGGTTACAATCAAACCTCCATACCAGATTTTCAGAACTGCAAATAATCAACGAGTACCTAGAAACAGCCCACATAGGCTGCATGTTTTGATTGTGGCTCATTAAAAAGCTATAAAATTTTCTGCAAAAAATTACTCTTTCAATCCAAAAGGTTGCAGATCCCTGGCCTATAACCTACTATTTCTAATTGGTTGTAGTCTAACCCTTTGACTTACGTAAACATATATTGGAGCTGAACATGTGCAGGATGCGTTGACAGCTCTGCCACTCGTTGCCGCTCCCTTCACACGAGCACCACTGGGACACCTCTGTGCTGCTGTTGCTGATGTAGTTCGGCGTCATGATGGTGCCTAGATACAGAAGAAAAAAGCAAATATCTCAAAAACCACTAGAGAAACTTTTAACTCAATATTTTCTGTGGGCTTTGTTTTTTATTTCCAAACTCACACATGCGTAAAAAATAAGCCACAATCTGCAAAAAAAATATTGTATTAGATTCTCCAGGGAGGCTGTTTGTCCAGACTTCAGGCTCTTGGTATTAATAATTGCAGGTACACAAGATTACAAAAACAGTGTGTGGAAACAAAAGGAAATGATGATACCAGGTCATTTTGAGGAACTGTTGGAAATATTTCAAATCAAGTTACAAAAGTGAAGCCGACCACATTTTAGAGCAGCCGACTCAGCCACAAACCACAGAGATGTATTGACAAAATAAAACACTAACTGTGTGGCCATATTATACCTGTTTTCAAGCTTTTTGAAATAAAACAAGTGCATTTCAAGATAAGGATTTTTTCTTTTTTTGCAATAAGTCAAGTTAATTGTCTCAAGTCAATTAACGTAAAGGTAAATGGTTGTTTGTGTATGTATCAGTGTCAGCCCTGCAACTAACTGGCCATTGTCCCGGGTGTACTCCCCCTGAGGCCCGAAGTTACTGGAATAGACTCCAGACACCTGCGACCGCTAACAGGAAAAAGTGGTAGCAGAGGAATGAATAAATATTATATGTTTGGGGTGCTGTTGCCTTTCGTCTGCTGAAAAACGTTCCCTTCAAGGCCCTACTTTCCTCTGCTGGCCACGCCCACTTCACTACTACAGTCAATACAAACAATATAAAATAGTAGCAAGTTGGGGGTTTCTTCACCAATCTATGTAGAAAGTTGAAAGTGTTTTCAGCTCAGATGAAGGTCAGTACTTTAGCAATAGGATTACTAAAACATCAATTACAAGAAAACCAAATTATAACCTAATGCTCAACAGTTAGCATGATAGGGCCCCTTTTAAATTTACTGGTCATTTCCCAGAACTCACCCATGACTCACCTCGATATATTGTTTTTACTGTCTGATCTCTATCTGTTTTATTTCTCACTCACCGATCAGTCCAGCGTAGGCTTTGAGACACACGGCTCTGCTCTCACGGACACAGCCGGAGGGAGACTGAGGCGAGGGCTGGCAGTTGTGTTGGAAATCAGCAAACCGCGATCTAACACAACAATATACACACAAACACACACAAATACACACAAGTACACAACCATAAAGAAGAAAACAGGTTGTGTGGGTCAGCATTTGAGAAGATAGTCTGCATTTATAGTTTAGAGTTTATTCACTTAGGGGTTTACTCTCTTGCTCCAAACCAAAACAAACCTGGACACACAACCGCAGCACAAACGAATGTTGTTGCCAATATATGGTATACTGAAATAAATATCTCCCACTATATATTCAACTCTACTGCAGATGTCTGACTTTGAAATTATGTTGTGGTGGGTCCTATGTATTGCAATGTACCAGCCGTAGGTAGGATAGTATTGTATACTTACCGGCACAGCTCGTCTCGGGAGCAGTAGTTGTGTAGGCTCAGACAGTTGGGTTTGCCAACTCTCTCCTCCCCTCTCACAGTCTCCTCATATGAACACGACGGAACGATGGTTTTTCGGCGACGTTCCCCACACAGTGTATCCGAACAGGGGCAGAAGAGCAGGGCGAAGCTGTACTCCTCGGGCACTCGCTCCAAAAACCTCCTCAAGGCTTTGTGGCACTTCTGTCGGTTACAGCTGGTGTCAGAGAGGCCGGTTCTTTTGGTGCAGGCCACGACATACTCAGAGCGGAGGGAGCCACACTTCTCATACAGCCCGCAGTCCTGGGCTGCTTTTAGGCACTGGTTCTGACCGTCCACCGCGAGAGAGGAGGCTGAGGGAAGAGTGAATCAGAGATCAGAATAAAAGTCAAGGGTAGCATTGATTACCTTGCTTGATTCTCAGTGAAATGTATTCATTCTTTGTGTTTCAGGAAGGTTTGTTTATTGTTCTCTAATGTATGCAAGATAAGTTTATTCACTTGATATTTGTAAAAAAAAAACCTTACCCTAACTAAAACTAGAGGTTACTGTACTTATAAATACTAGGTTATTGTAATGTCTTGTCACTATCAGAGGCACAGTGTGCAAACAGGAAAGGCAGGCGATTGCTTGGGGCCCCCAGGTTATAGCGTGCCCCAGAAAGCAGACAAACATGAACTAAATACAGAATAATTACAAGAGTGACATGTTGTTGGACGTCTCTGAGTCCCTGAAGGGGCCCTATGATTCATTGTAATAACACATCTGCAAACATGAAGGGTATTGTGCCATCTTTGTGAGTTTTTTTTTTCTATTATTAAAATGTATTCACGTTTCACATTTTTGTCAGTGCTGGATTACATTGGGGCCCCACAAGACCCTTGTAGC
This sequence comes from Hypseleotris bucephala, assembly GCA_036025885.1. NCBI lineage: Eukaryota > Metazoa > Chordata > Actinopteri > Gobiiformes > Eleotridae > Hypseleotris > Hypseleotris bucephala. Next base: position 10,506 of record JAVQKG010039794.1, read on the forward strand.
CCCACTGCACACTATTACCATATTACAGTGCTGTGATATGGGTGGTGAGAACAGACAGTGATAGCAGTAGTACCTGACATTATAGAGGCCATACGAGACATCTCTATATTTCTGACCAGGTTGATTTTAAGTTCTTCATAAGGCGACACATCATACTCATCGTACGCTGCAAAGAGAAACACTTCATATCAGAAACCATGGCATACGTAGATGAAGATTTAGGTGGAAACAAACGCCAGACAATATTCACACCTGCAAATCTCACAGTCCAGTAGACCTTGAGGCAGTGGTCCTCTCTGCGTGAGCCGCGCTGACACTTGCAGACCTGAAGGGGGCGGTAGTTCTGCAATGCATGCTGGGCCTCGAGGCACTCCAGGCGAGCGTCAGATCCGAGCGGTGACACGGCCTCCTCAGCCGCGCAGTACTCCAGCAGACGATACACGCCCTGACAAGACTGGTCCTGAACACAGCCCTGCTCCGCCACCACACAGTCCAGAGAGGCCCACACACTACCTGCAGCAGAGAGGAAACAAGGTATTTATTTGAAAATTAAATTTATTCTGTAGTCATTTCTGAAAAAGTCTCAAAATGATTTGCTGTCAAGTCTTTTTAAATGTAGCCTGTAGCCTGACATGTCCAAAGTGCTGCTTGGGGGCCAGTGATGGTTCTTGGTCAGATTTAATTTGGCCCTCAGTTTAATAGTATTTAAGTAGCTTCTAACTGCCATCTAGAGTGGACTATAGACTATGGCAGTGGTTCTCAAACTGTGGTGAGGGTACCACTGTTGGTACTCAGGCTCTTTCTTGTGGTACTCGGGAGTTCAAAGTGCTCATTTAGTTTAATTTAAACTTGGTTTACTTGATTATGTTAGTTTAACTCTTCTTAATTTGATGTCTCACTATCTTTTGTGCTGCATATTTTACCAGTTGCTCAGAGCAGGTGGATTTCTGAGTTCATGTCTGTTGAATTGAAGATACACTTGAGCCTCGATCGACTTTGGGCTTATTTTTTCAAATACTCCACACTGTCTCAGAGCTCCACAGTCAACAGGTCTGGGTCATCTCTGGCTTATCCTTCATCTTTGTATCGCAGTGTGCAACAAAAAGAAATATAGCCCAACTGACTTCCTCAGCCAAACTAGACTACAAGTACTTCAACAACCATTAATTCAGAGCACAGCAGCAGCAGAAAGGTTAAGTCATTTGTCCAAAAAGTTTCTTAATTTCTTTCAAGCCAATTTGTTACCAAGTTTTGTTACTATCCAAGTATTTATTTAAAACTAAATGAAATTTGTTATGCACTCTACAGCTCTGAAAAATCACAAAATTACACACAAAATTACTTGCTTTCAGTCAACTTTTTAAGACACGTCCAAAGTGTAGCTTGGGGCCACTCATGGTACATGGAACAAGATTTAATTTGGCCCTCAGCTTCAGTAGTATACCTATTTAAGTAGATTTTTACTTTTGAACATATTTTCTGCTTTCCAGTTCTATCTTTCCATTTGTCTAATCAATTGTTTTTTTGTAGTTTTTGCTCAAAGACAAACAAACAAAGACAGGTGTACGCTACCGAAAACATTACCCCCTTGGGGGAGGTAAATAGCCCTCTTTGACAAAAGTTTGAACACCCCTGATACAAACTAACAATCAAGTCCCATGTTAATAGACAGTTGGGGTTTGTGACTGGTGTGATTGGCAGTATTTTCGGGAGAATAGGAGGAAGTGGAGACTACAATTCATTTTTCATCCTCATTATTACTCTGTGAGAGGCACAGTGATGGCAGCCTGTGAGGGACAAATGAAAGCCTCTTCATGGGAATGCATTTTCATGATTCATTTTGGAAAATTAATTTCCCCAAATATGACACATAATTGTCCCCACAAATCACACTTTATGCTGTTACTTGGGGCTGGTGAGAAAATAGCTTAGCGAAGTGTGCCCACATTTTTCTTTTATTTTGAGTTAGTTCTGCCCTGTCATTTTTACTGCACAAAAAGAGTGCATCATTCATTGTCTGTAGAAAATGGCACCTAAAACATAAATTACTAAATGTACAGCCAGTAAATCAACATCTCTCAGTCTTTTTATCCTCAGTCCTTCGGGTCGGCATGTTTGTACTTGATAATACACTGTAACAATGCTGATAATCCACATAAAAGGAGCTTATATTCAAACATAGCATTGTGTTTGATTGGCCGTGCTTCGATTAGGCTCCTGCTGACTGACCGCACAAAGCAAAACCCAAGATCAAATTCTGTTGCAGCATGTTTTGCAATTTCAGACACTACATGTGGTCCCCGTCTTTCTCTGGCACTAGACAGGGCATAAACAGAGGGTACGCTTCGCTGCCACTGTGGGACGGCTTCCAGCTCCTATGTAGAGACTCCGCGGGGAAGAACATAGTGCATGTACTACACTGCAAAAATGAGTACAAGTCAGGGGCATAACACCAGGCAAATGCAGCTAAACCAGGTCTGAACCAGGACTACACCAGGTCTCAACCAAGACTAAACCAGGACTAAACCAGGTCTCAATTAAGACTAAACTATGTCTGAACCAGGACTTAAATTTTGACAAGATTTTACTTGACTTTGTATTTTTTGTCCAAAACAGAAGACTAAGGATTTTTATAAAACATTTAGCCACAATTTCAAAGGACGTCCAATCCATTGTTCACCTATAACACAGTCTTATTGGTGCTTCTATTCACCTGATGTATGCAGATGATTTAGACATGTTTCTTCCTTCTGCACTCTTCTGTTCACAGCCCATCTCTGGTGGAACAGTTTCCATATAGGCTCAATGTTGCCTACAATGATGCCTTTAGACGGGGTCAGCCCTATGTTTTCCGGTACCGATGTTCCCACAGCGCACCTCTCACACGTATAAGGTACCGATGTTCCCCAACATATAAACGATGTGCCCCGGCCACCGTGCGCAAACTGATGCACAGTAGAGCAGGCGGCCAGTGCGCGTTAGCTGGGGAACTCCTGTAGCCTACCGGGGAACAGCGGGACCTTTTCAAACTAAAGGGTCCGCTATTCCCTGGGTCCGCTGTTCCCCCGTACAAACTGTCCATAGAAACGGGCGAACAGCGGGACCGGGGAACATCCGTACTGGGGAACATAGACACGCACCCCTTCTCCCCAACTTCCTGTCAATCTACTGTCTTATCAAATAAAGCTGAAAAAAATATCTTAAAAAATTAAAAGTAACTGTATTACTGGAAAAAAAAACACTTATTTGTAGTCCAAGAGTTTTATATAAAACCCTTTGTTTAAACGTGGGGTAATTGAACTTTTATTTTTCAGCCACAGACATGAGTCTATTGTCAACCAATCACTGTACTCACAATACAGGCTCAAAGAGGAAACCAGGAATATGAGAATGAAAACATTCATTTTTTATTTAAATATAGAGAGGCAAATTGCCGTGAGCCAGATTCGAACTCGCGACGCCTGGATAAGCACGGTTGGATAAATGGGCCGCACACTCTACCTACTGAACTAAACCGCGGCCCAACTTCTTGACTCACTTTCTATAGGTACGCGGCAGCTGCAGTTATAGTGCACTTTTTCTGGGACCTGACGCGCTCATCTCTCCCTCAATTAACAGCATCACCTCAGTGCATGATCACTGCATGGCCTTAAGTCTGTCTGCTCATCTGGATTCTGTTGCTTTACGCAAGGAAACGTCGCGGTAAATGGACAGACGGGTCAGAAGCACTGTCTGTTGTACACACAGTGCGGAGATGGTTATGCATAGTGCGGAGATGCTGCGTACCTTTCATGGCGAGATGCATTGTTAAACGTGGCTCTTAAACGGCTCTTATGGATAATGAACGAGACTCATGACTCTGCTGATAACGGCTATTGGACCAAGGCTGTGTAAACTGCAGGACATATCTTTCAACAACGCTTTTACGCACAGAAAGAAAAGTCCACTTTTATGGGCTGTTATAAGGCTTGTTTGTAGATGTTGGTCACAATTTATGTTTTAAATAATACGCCTGCGTGTATGAGGCTATGGCTGTGATATGGATCCGATAATTTTGCAATTATTAATACAATTTATTTAAATATGTGGCAAATGAATGTTTGTATTCTCATATTCCTGGCTTCCTCTATAAGCCTGTATTGTTAGTACAGTGATTGGTTTACAGTAGACTCATGTCTGTGGCTGAAGCGCGCTGTAGTCAAGTCTCTTTGATCTGGCGCTAGGGTGACCAGAAGTCCCGAAAAATTCGGGACTGTCCCGAAATCAAAGCACTTGTCCCGAATCCCGAATTTTGGCCAAACTGTCCCGAAAATTACGGCAGCTCACATGCACATTGTTATGCTGCTTTAGCCTATTCTCAAAATATTTATCTCCTAA
>JAVQKG010039873.1:0-14166 GCA_036025885.1 Hypseleotris bucephala
TTTATTATTGAGCAATGCTGGTTTAGTGTCTTCATTGCTCTGTGATAAAGTAAGTGTATCCAGAGTCCCATAGGGATCAACAATATGGTGGCGCTATAGAGGCATTCTTTATTCGACCATGATAATTTGCTTATGTCCATTAAATAGACCCTTGCCCGCATCACTGTTCACTAGAAGTAATGGCTCCAATAAAATGCTCAAAATCATTAATTTGTTAATTAATCAATTATAGTTGATCACAGAAGTACCAAACTCAATCTATTTCAGTGTCTTCATCATATGTACCTGTCCAGAAAGTTAGAAGAAGATGGGGCAAAAACTCTCTGAGTTATTGCATTTTCAAATTTAATCCTTAATTAATTATTTACTTAATTAATATTCATCCCAGAAATCCCCAAATCAATCCAGTTTGGCGTCTTTACTGTATTTAAGTATCTGCAAAGTTTGAAAGTGATCCGCCAATTCGTTTTTGAGTTATCACGTTCACACGGCCAATCTGCGGACGCCGACAAACATGATTCCATAATATCGCTGAACGCGATTCTTGCTTTCGCCGATATAATGACTCATTTAAACACAGCCCTCCCAGAAGCACTTGAAACATTAGAAGAGAATAAAGTCTACAGTATAGCCCTTACGTTAGCGTCTGTCCTGGAGCACACAAACTACTGCGGTCTTCTTTACGACTCCAGTCAAAAGGGTTCCCAAAGGAGCGCTTCCTCAGCATAGTCCTCACAAGGATCTGAAACAGCAGTGTATAGTGAGTCTTCACTCATAACTATTCTTAGTGCTAACCTTTATAACTCCACAAGCTTACCACAGTAGCTAGACTGGGGATGTGTTTGACTGAATTTTCCACCTCCTCCTCAGTCACCTCTATCAGCATACAGCAGTTGTCATCTTCGGGAGGGAGAGGCTCTGCCCCGTGTCGTGTCACCCATGGGTGCACCTGGCACAAAAACATGGATTGTAGTTTATGAATGAACAGGGTAGGAAAAAATAAAAAAGCTCTTCTGGCTCAGTTAGCTTGGTAAACAGTAATTTTCTTGAGCTTCTTTGTATGCGTCTATTATACTAAAATACTTGAGGTCTGCATCTCTCATTATTTTAAAATGTTCCTGCTTTCTGTGGTGGTTGCATCTTAGTATTCTATAGACAGCAGTGTGTCCTTTATGAGGAATGGATTTCAGGCAAAGAATACTTAAACAGAGCCCTCAGTCCTCAAAATAATTTTGCATAAAATTGGAAGCAAAATGGCAGAGCACTTTGCAAGTCAGAGAAGGTACATTTTATTATGACTCATGTATGAGGATAATAAAAAGTGGATGTTACTTTTTGAACAATAGAAAAGAGACACTACCTTAATCTGTGGGATTGTTATTCTGGTCTCTGGATTCTTATCCAACATTTTCAGCAACAGGTCTTTGAGGTCATCAGAAATGTCAGCACTGGTGTATAAGAAAGAGTATTTTAGAAATAATACTTGAATTACAAAGTGCAAAAGGTGAATAAAGAGAACTAACTGCTCAGGTAGTTCGACTGGTTGTGTCTTGATTTTTTGATGAAGGCTGAGGATACGCTCATCCATAAAAGGACACTGAGAATGCAATAATATCCTTAGTCTAAATGTAGATCTGTCAATAAAGCCACTAGTACTGTAAAAAGACTTACCACTCCAAACACAAAGCAGTAAAGGGTTATTCCCATTGCCCAAACATCCAACGCCTAGTGTAGAAAAAGGACTATGTTATTTTTGTTCATGTATTTCATTATGTTTTGTATATAGCATGTTTTTTATACTCCTAACAGAATAATAGTGATTCTTGCTTCTAATACAGTAAAACAACACCAGAGGGCACTGTTTAGTAAGTGTTGGGTTAGGCTGACATACCTTTCCAGAGAAATTCTTCCTGGTCTCAGAGAGTGCTTCAGGGGCCAGGAAAGCTGGTGTTCCCACTGTACTGGTCAGAAGAGCATCAGTGCCTTCAAACTGGTTACTGACCCCAAAGTCTGCTATTTTAATATGTCCACCTTCTCCCACCAGTAGATTCGAAGGTTTGACATCTCGATGAATTATCCTCTGGTAATGCACTAGGAAAAGAAAAAGACAGTTATTTCAACCCAAATTAACAGCGCAATGACTTAAGTTGATGAGATTTACACGGTCACACTTTACAGCACGGTAATTATATGGTAATAAACAAGCAATTAACAAGTAAAGATATAGTAATTAAGGTTTACTATCAAGTAGTTTTATGTAATTAACCTTCTAATTTCATGCAATGTATTTAGCATTGTAACAAGACAGAAGCATGATATGGAATAACCAAATAATTATGGGTAATCTACGGTTAGGATATGGGATCAGGATTTGTAATTACACAGAAATTACTTGAAAATTAACCATAATTACGACATTGTTCCATGTTTATTACCTATTTCTTACCACACTATTACCACAATGTTACCATGCTGAAGTAAAAAAAAAACAAGTAAAGTGCTATCAACATTTCTTGGGTGTATTTTAAAGGGACACATGTGCTCAGGCTGGTCCTAGCTCCCTGGTGCGGTGCCGTCCCGCTCTCACTCACGTCTGGTCTCCCTGACGACAGTTTGTGCTGAACCTCTCCTTGTGCAGAAATGCATTAACAGGCTCCGAGATAATGTGAAATGAGCCTTGTGGGTGGCAAGAGTCAAGAGAGGGAGAACCATAGGACTATAGGAAATGACAGGCTAGGATTGGAATGTAGCGATATGGTAAAAATATAATATCATGACTTTTATTAAGCCAAGATCACGATTTTAGTTGACTTTGAATTTTATGCCTTACACACAAGACTATAACTTGTTATTCCAGATGCCCTTCCTACAACGACCTTCCTTATTTATAGTGTAATGAATTTATAGAGCAACTTTCTAAATACTGTGTGAAGTGTCTTGCCCAAGGACACAACAACTGAGGGAGAATCGAAACTCCAACTTTCTGATTACTAGACATCCATTCATCCAGGCTTGGGTCTGGTATTGCAGCTGAAGGCAGGGAAGCCTTTATTTATTACACCATTTGTTCACTAAATTACACTAAAAAATATATATATTTTTTTATCAGCTTTGATTTAATCAATTTTGATATACATCTTAAGTAGGAGACAGTAAAAAAAGCACATATTTCAACACTTGAATTTCAGAAGAACAAGTATGATGAAGGCAAAAATAACTTGGCACACTCACAGTACTCGATTCCCCTGAGCAGATCTTGGAAGTAAAAACGCGCCTGGTCTTCACTCAGAGGTTTATCTGTTGGCACCTCCATCACAGCCCTGAATAAAGATGAGAGGGCATAAACAAGCACACAAAGACACACAGACACTCAATTAGCAGTCAGCTAATAATCACAGTGAGCTCATTCCAGTGATTCAGATAATAAGAAGCTTAACTTACCCCTGCTTCACCAGCTCGAAAACTAGGGGAAAACACACACACATATCAGGTCAGTTTTCAAAGATACAGTTTTATGTGCAGATCCATGTAGCATTGAAATTGGCACCGTGTGAAGCATAGTATTATGTAGTGTGTATTATATGTGAAAGCATACCCATGTACAGATGGTCCTCACTGGGGTCATCCAAAACCTGGCACCAAAACAATGAGAAGTGGAAAATTAATATGGGGATTTACATGTTGTACACAAAATATTTAATACCTCCACTATGTTAATAATTGCCCATCTTTTATTTATTTATTTATTGGACTTTTACTTATTTTGCACATTTTTATTTTTTACTTTGTCTTATCTGGTGTTACAAGGATTATGAGAGTAACCCAATACAATGTCAACTTGCAATCTTGGCACTTAACTTCCAAGTTTAAGTCACACAAGAAAGACCTGTTAAAACCACATACGTACATACCTCCACTAGTTTGACAACATTAGGGTGGTCCAGCTTTTTCAAAATGGCAATCTCTTGATAAACCCTCTCCAAAGGTCCTTTTGGCTGGGGGGTGCCCTCTGGTGGTGCTTTGGCTCCACGTGGGGGTGGTCTCCCTGTTTAGGTGGACAGAGCAATGACAAAAGAAAGTGGAAATAACAGAAAGGAAGCAAAAGATTAGAAATGGATGGAGCCAGAGTGAAAAACATTGTGTTGTATTGTGTGCATGTGGCTGGACTTACGTGGGAAACCTGCCTGTCTCATCAGCCTCTTCTTGGACAACACCTTCATCGCCTACCACAGCGAGAGAGGAGAAGAGCCAAGTGGGCAAGAGATCCACAGAGAATCAATGACAAGAAACATGGACCAAAAAAGAGGAGCCAAATTCAGTGGAGCGAGGCGATGTCTATCTGACAGGCCGGCACCCACTCACATTACACTTTCTACCCAATGTAAAATCCTCCAGTGACTTGTGTATAGTTTGAATGGCAAATACTGGCAATGGTCAACTAACGAAAGAACAAGGAAAGAACAACAAATGTCCGATAACCTAGACACAGTGTTGTTTTTGTGTGCACTATACAGTATACTGGTGGGCAAACAATTAACCCTGGCAAGTGTTTTTGACAACCTTTGCAGCCAGTGTGACATTAGCACTAACCAACTAGCCAAATTAACGTAGATTTTAATTGTGGCTAGTAACATTCACTATGACTATTATTACCAGTCCCACTTACATGTAGCATATGAAATAAAAAAACACTGACAGCAAAGCATACTCTTTGTAAGTTGTGGCCATTCTGTCCATTGAGCTAAAAAGCCCTGTTTATAGCACTTCAACTAAGGAAAAACCAAGTCATTTAAAAAACCTTCAATGCTATCTTTCATTGGCTAAAAAGATAATGATGACATGGTGAATTGTTAAAAACGATTTTATAAAGAATGATCTTAAATTCAGTTCATAATGAGCTACTGCTACATTGCTGGCACTGATATTTACTCAAGCCCACTGGTGAAATGTGGCATTGCTTGGTGGTTGACATCTTCCCAAATGTGGGGAGCAGACCAGGCTAAATGAACTGAGTTATCATGATGTAATCACCGAATGTGACATGTGGGCTTTGTCGTTTGGGAGCAATATAAAATAATCTCCTGCCAGTGTCATGTAGCTTAATGGAGAAAGGCTGCAATAACTGTGGATAGCAGACAGTGATGCTAGAGGCTTGTTATTGAAGTTCTCAGAAAGGAGCAATTAGGCAATCTCTTTTTTCACACTGGGACGTTTCATTTAAAATCACACTTTCTAATGGGCCCACTGTCAGATCATTATGCAGTGTGTATGTATGTCCGGGTATGTGACAAGTGAAAGAAAATGAGAGAAGTGAGAGAAACAGCGGAATCCAGTCACATCTGTGTTAGCACATTTGGTTGGTGATATGTGATGGACTTACATAGTACGTGTTGTCATCTTCGTTGTATGCCAGTTTGACAACACCATAGGAGCCCTGTACCGAGCAGAAAACAAAGAAGAATGTGAGATTTAGCAGCTGTTAATTTCTCACGTGAAAATTAAATCACGCCTTTTATGAGAAAAATCTTCCTTGATAAATACAAATACACAAACATGCAAACATGTATTGTATGTGTGAGGGAAGTGAGTGGGCTGACAGTGTCTACGCTCAAAGAGTACCAGCTGCTTCAAAGTGCGAACAGAGAAATTCAAATCATCTCTCTCTCTCCCCCTCACTTTCATTTTTGATTTCAGGCTAATTAAGCAAACTAAATTTGGATCATATTATCAAGCTCCCCGACCCACACACAGGACATTTTGAATAACAAACAAGGCCCAGTTAGTGTCCGATGAGTGGAAAGAATTCATGCACAGAATAAAAAGAAAAAGAGTAGGTTATGGTCCTGTAATGGAAGCATAAGAGCCGTGACTCTTCAGAAAACTACAAAACTGTATAAAGATTATTATTAGCCTTAATGCTTTGTAATGTTGGGAGTGGATGAATGTGAACTGGCTTCCCTCGACTGACCTTGATGTGCAAAAGCATACACATAACCACTATCCCAATGCAACCAGTAAAATTAAGAAATTATGAAATAGAAAACTTTGGCCAAGCCAAACCTTTTCACAATGGTATAAATGTTTCCTTGAATCACACCTTAATGACCAAATATTTTTATGAGCTAACTTTCTAACAAAACATCCAATTTATCAAACAATGTTACCTAAACATAACGTAACAATGTATTATTTAACTTATCATTAAATTACAGTAATGACAGCATCACACAAACATTTCTGCACATTGTAACACAACAAATCACAGTAAACAAAGAGCTAACCGATTCATTTAACCTTATCTGTACAGTAGATGTCAACAAATGTAGTCAGTAAAATCAACAAGACTCGATTGCTAATTGTACAGGCTAAGCAGTTTCTACAATAAACTCAAACCAGTGAATAAGCCAAAAAATTCACAAAATGGTATCTTCAATTACCCCACAATGTGAAACGTGCCCAGAAATACCACTCTCTTTCATCCTCTCATCTTCACTAAGCCTCAGAACCCTCCGAGAGCACTATTTATACCAGCCTTTCATCCATCTTCCAAGTCTCCCATAGCCTCCCGGTTTACACAGAGTTTAGGAAATGAGGACAGGCAGCACAGAGGATATCAGAGACAGTTTCCGCATGTCCTTGATTATGTGTGTGCCACTTGACAGACATGCGGGAGGTAGGCGGGAGGGAGAAGTGCACGCAGTGAAAGCGCAATCAGTGAGTCGTCTCTGATCCTACCTTTCCGATCTCGTCTTTCAGCTTGTACTGGTTGAGTTGAACGCAGTCCTTGAGGTGGAAGGAAAAAGAAGAGTTTCAATGCTAAATTATTCCTTCTATGTTTCAGATTTTGTTTTTATGTATACAATTTTACTCCATCCTTAAAAATGATGAGTTTAAGTTGCCTTTCCAAGGGTATCTCATGTCCTCCAACTGGGGGAAACATTGTCGGGATAACTAAGCACTTATCCGTCTAGCTTTAAGGGCTTTAAATGAAAAGGAGGTTCTTACAATGGTAAACATGAACTAAAAATGTTTCACCATTAAGACGATTCTATTGTGCTATTTTTACTGGGGAAGACTAGAACATAAAAAGCAACCAAGCAACCACATTGATTGAAGTTAATATTTTAAGGAACACATTCAAAATTGTAAATAAATTTTTCAGCTGTGGCATCAATCTTCAATTGTCTTTTACCAGATAGTATTCTTCAACACTGTATACATGATAGAAAAATGTAATTACACAAGACATATTCATCAAAGCATTTTACTAAGGGTTGAATGGGGAGATCTAAATAAAGACTATTATTACCTATCTATTGAAACTTACCTTTTTGTCCAAACATGTAGCCTGTACCAGTATGCTGCTGTTTTTAGAGACAAATGCATAAATCCTGATTTCTGCCACTTTTTAACAAATATTCTATGCATTAGATTTGTTCTCTTTATCATTAGTTGTTTATTTAATGTCTCCAAATACAATCTACAAACACAGAAATGTATTTTGATATTGCGTACCTGCAGGTCTGTGATGGAGACACTATGGGACTCGACAGTGGGTCTTCGTGGGAGTCGTGGAGAGGAGTGAGGGGAGGTGATGGGGGAGTAGGGCAGAGAGGGGTAAATGTAGCGTCCGTTTAGTCCCGGTGAGCTGCAGGGAGACGAGGCTGTGTGAGAGCGCTCCTGTAGAGAGAACTTCCTGTCCGACAGGTTTAGTCTTCCTCTCTGCTCCTGGCTCTCTGGAAGTAAAGCCTCAGGTCGGCCAACTGTGTGGGACAGAAGGTCACAGGAGGGAGCCCGCGGAGGTACTGCCCCAGAAGAGGCTGGCTCAGGGGCCTCCGAGCTGTCCATGTCTTCTACCTGTGGAGGTTTCATTAACACAGATTATAGTTTAATTAGAATTTGATTTAGCTTAAGTACACAGACATGTATCTGAAAAAGCATCACCCATGACCCAGAAGTAAGTGCCTCACCTCCTGGTCTCCCGCTGCCCCGGGTGGCCGGCTTGGCTCATACTCTGTGACCACGATGAGTGACTCCATGGGGTCCGGTGAGGGCGTTTGGGAGTGGGCTCCGGACGGTGCGGGACAGCTGCAGAGCAGGTCAGGCAGAGGCTGGGCTGACTGTGGAGGAGCTGCATGGCTGGGTTCAGCTGAGGGCCAGGCTGTTACATGACAAGGAAACATGGTGCCTCTTCAACCACTGCTCCATCAGATGGGAAGGCTGAAGGGGAGGAGGTCTAAGACACAAAACAAAGTCAGAAAACAGTTAGCTTTTTACATCCCACCAACTGTTGTTCAGATATGACATCCAGGAGTAAAAGCAGGGTCAGAGAGTACAATGGCCACTAGAATTTATCAAGCTGATGCTGTTAAGGAAAAGAGGATCTGAGGAAATGGCTTTAGTATTATGACCTATTATGACCATCTGCTCCATCTGATGTGTACTGTAACAAAGACTAGTGGACAGAGAAATCTAAAGAACAATGCTTTGATCAAATATGGTGCATTACATTTCTGTTAAAAACTATGACTAATGTAAAAAGGGCCCTGTGCTGTAGTTGCTGAAGCATATATGTAATGCCTTTGATGATATGATTAAAAATGCATTTAAATGTGATCTTTTTTGTCTCTTCTTCGAACACATTAATTACACACAGATGGAGCTCAGATTTCCAGCCAACAAAAACCAAGCTGTGAGTATAATAGAAGAGTTTAGGAGAAATCAGAGATGTTGTTGACTGTGTTGGCAGCATAAGTAGAAGCAGCTCTTTCCATATGAAAGCTCCAGTGAGTCTGGACTTTTCCCACACATTCTGTTCAGCGCTAATGAATGCATGCAAACATGTCAAGTCTTACAAAATCCATGTCGGAGCAGACACATAGGACTGAGGAGCTCTTTACTGTGCTGTAAAAGGCATTAAGTGCTGTCAATTATTAACGATGTACTACCGAGACCTTTTTTACATAATTTGAAGAGGGCCATTTCCATCTCTACATCTACCCACCTTATTATGAGCTCCTTGTGCGTGAGAGGAGATAGAGAAGAGCACTAAAGACAAAGGAGAGTCCTAATCTCCGTCATGGTTTAGATAAGAACAGGGCTGTGTGTGGGAGCTGAGTAAACCACAGACGAAAGCAAAACAAAAGAGGACATAAAAACAAAACAGGGTTCAGATAGAGGAGCATGTGTAGGAAGAGACACCCACTCCAGGTGGCCATAAGCACAAGTGAGACCAAAATAGATGGAGAAAAACAAGAAAATAATCCACTGTATTACACAAACACTATACAGATTAGATTCAGTTGTTAAAGCTTAAACCAAATACATTTTCCTTAAAATAATCAATTACAGTTTGATGGCTGCAACAAGCAATTCTTATTTGTGTCTGTCTTTTTTGTTTCATTTGACCACAGAACTTTTCATTTACCATTTATTTTAAAGAAGTTTAGTTCAAAAGAAGTTCACAGATGACTTCTTCACAACATTCATTTGTTTTTATTTGTGCCCATTGTGTTCAGATATAGTGACAATATGGTCTTGACAGATAATGTGATTTCCAAACCGGAATCATACAGTGCAGTGGAAATATGTGAGGATTAGGAGAATTCAATACTAACAATAAAAACGTTCCACTTCTCTTTATATTGTTTCAAATTTTTTTGAAGTGGGTTTGTATGTCTATCAAGGCCTTGCTCTTTTCAAATGTTCAGATAAAAAACAGACTGCAGAGTTTATTCAATTTCATACAGAAATCAACTCTTTTCTTCCTTTAAGTATCATGTCTGGTTTGAGATGGTGGAAGTCAGGCTTTTCAAACTACAAAGGGGAATACTCAAAAGATACTTGACTTTTAACACTGCATCTCAGCTTGCTCATAAAATGCCTTAAGTGTGAATTCCGTTCTAATAGCACACAGAAAAAAACAGAAGCATGTCTCAAAATGAAACTCGCAGTGGAAGCTTTTTATATCAACAGAAGACAACTGGCTCGACCTACTTTGATGTTTGATAAATGGCCTGGCATCCTATAGCGTTTTATGCTACATCATCTAAAAATGTATGCAACTATATGAGGACTACCACATTCGCTTCTTGTCAAACACTGTACGTGGTAAGCAAGTCTCCTATGACGTGGTGTGGAGGTTTAACACTAATAACTTGTTTGAGACATAGAGGTGATGGTGTATTATGCCATCACTACAATGTGGTGCTATAGACCCTTTAAAATGTTTGTCATATGGAATGTTCACAATTTAGAACTTTCTGTTTACTAACTGGGGCAAGGGACTAAACAGACCTTTTCTAGTACATGATTATACATAATTTGCATAAGCATTTTGATGAATAGCTTTGGGTTTTGTCCTGGTCTAGTCAGTTTACAAGAGCCTGGTGGGCCATTAGTTCCTCCAAACAGACAGTACAGTAAAGGCTAAAGCTCTAAACTTCCCTGATCCCTGGTGATCCCTGTGGCTCACCAAAGAACAAGCTCTAAACAGATGCTGCCCGCTCCAGATGCCATACTGCGCCTCTTATCATAACAAAAGTCACATGACCTGACCTTCACTATCTGCTGCATAGATATCGAGAGGGAGACTTATCAGAAATTGTGGGGGGCTCGAGTCTTGTAGAGCATTAATAACAAGCCCTGCAGACATATACAAAACACATAACCATCTGGAGCTGAGGAGGTTCCCCTGCTTCATTAAAAGATCAACACGGCAGCCCTGTCAGTGATCTGTGGAGCAGCGCAGGAGATAAGCCTCTGTAAATGGAGGGATGAGTCTGTGCCTATGCACCACAGTGCTATTATACAATCACACTGAGCACAGCCTGCACAGACATCATAATTAGACCTTTCATTGCTGTGAACACTCTTTTAAACTGCTGTAATTTCAAAAACACTTACTTTGATTCTGAGAAGTGAAGTCAGCTACAAGGTGTTCCAAGACCATAATAAACGAGTTCAGTGCAGATAATAAACAGAAAGAGTCTATTCTACAGTAGGTAGATTGTAATTTTATACCTACATCTATACGAGACATCTGGTGTTAGAAACATTGAACCTATAAAACGTCCTAATCTTATTATCATTTTGGGGTTTTGGGTTAGGTGGATGCTTTTCTCCAATAGGGACACAAACCTACTTTCGAGTTCAAGAAAGCTGTATTTTTCTATTATAAACATCGAAAATAATAAAAAACTAGACCAAAGCAGACCATAGTTGTTGTTAATTTTAATATGTTACAATTACCATATGATAGCATATAAAGCGACCATTTTTAGCTTTGGCACATGATAGCTAAGTGCAATACTAAAATGGCACTAGCTTCATTTCATAAAAACTGTGAGGAGCTTTGTTTATGTCGTTAAATCAAATTATTGCAAAAACAATCGTGTGAGTTCCGTTTGAAGGAAGTCAGAATCCACTCATTTTAGCTGTTAGCGTTAGCAGCTGCTTCATCTGACAGACAGATGTTGGACACAAGTACAAGATGCTATTGCCACAGAAAACACCCGAGACAGGAAACACCCGTGTGCTATAAAAAACAGACTGAAAGAGTCCGCTTGTAGGTCAGATAAAACCTTACCTTTACATATATCGTAGATCTCAGTCACAGCTTTAAGTAGTTCCTTATTTTTAAAAGGTTTGGGTAGCGTCTACACGGCAGCTAGCTAATGTAGCTGTTTGTGGCAGAGAGCAGACTGAGCGCCGATGTTGAGATGGATCAATCCAGCTGAGCGCACAAGTCCCGTGCTCCAGGAGGAAATGGAGATGGGTGTGTGGTCCTCCTACACCTGCTTCCCTATCCCATCGGAGGTTTTACAATAATTTCCATACGCTTCTCTTTAGTTATAAATGTCTGGCATCAAAATAATAAACATACGAGCCAATGACATTTCTTGCAGTAGTACCTTGTCAACTGGCTCCCTCTGGTGGGAGAATTAGTATTAGTAGCTTTTTCCATAAACTATAGGTTTTGTCCAGATATTGATTTAATTTACAAAATTTGTATGCATAGAACTCATGGTTAAATTAGACCACTGATGAATACTGGCTGTGCTCCTGGTCTGGGTTGAAGTCTAAAACAGGGAGCAGCCTGGGTGTACTTGCACTATAAGGCACATCAGCAAGGCACCAAGTTTAAGAGATAGCCGTTTATTAGTTCAAAGTAAGAAACAAAATACGCAAAGTAATAGGTAAAATAAAAGGAAGCAGGTTTACTTCTTTTAAATGAGTTTACCTAACAATTAACTGCATGAATGCATGATGTTGCAATGAAAATTGTACAGTAAAAAAAGAAAGCAGACCAGAAAATAATGAAATTCTATCATTTATTTTTATAAAAAATGAAAGATAGCAATAAACTGACAACATCATATGGAAACAATTCCCACGATATCCAATCCAGAGGCAAAAAAATAAAAACAGGTCTATACAAAAAAAAAATCATAGCATCCAGAGCAGTTTATCTCCTCTTCTGGAAAATGTTGCCTCTTCCTATTCCTCCACGACCACGACCTCGTGCAGCCACTGTTAGTAAACAAACAAAAATAAATACTCATAACTTTATGAAAACTTTTGCCACATCACAATGATGGGTGTCTCTCCAGTCTCATCATTTATATAAATAATTACAGTGTTGAGTAAAGGCCACAAACCTTGTGCTTTGAGGATAGCTGCTTTCCCTCTTCCAGCTCCAGATCCCTGGTTTTTATTTTTCATGCTCTTTAACATAGGGGCATTCTTCAACATATCTGGTAGGATCAAAAATCGAATCTTGCTGCCGCGTATGTAGACCTGTTCCAGTTGTGCCACCCTCCCATCACGATAAGTGACTGTGATGTTAGACATCTGCAACAAGATATGCATAGAACAAGAAACAGTTTTAGCAAACAGTACTGGGTAGGATAGCCAAAAAAGTAATACAGTTATAATACAACATTGGTTGTATGCCCTTATTTGACAGTGTTGTGGTGTTTATTTACAAACCTGGCAGTTCATGTTGTCCTCAGCCTCGATCAGCTTGCCCCGGTACACCTCTCCAGTGTTGGTCTCACAGGTCACTATGTGCCCCTCAGCTTCATGGAGGACTTTTATGGGTACACCGATAGACATCTTTCTTGTTTTTCTGCAAGTAGATAAAAGTTTGATATTTTATCCATGGATGCTATCATATAAACATTTGGCAAAAACACACCAAACATGGAGAGCTTGGACCACCAAATATTATTCAGAGGACGAACTATAGTGCATATTTATGCACCGCACAAAGAATGCATAGCCTGTTAGCTTATTAGCTGTTTGGCTAACATTTTCTGAAGCATATAGCGGTTAAAATTCGCCTCTTCTGAAATTTATAATAAAATAGTTTCACCGTATGTATGCGAATACATGAACATGTGGTTTGTTGATGTAAAGCTGAACACTAGCTAAGTATCTCTAGACTACAAACGTCGGCAAAGCGTAGCTATGTTGTCACATTGAATGAATGAACACGACCAAAATGTGTACACCCAACTACAAAGACAAGAACAATTTACACAAAAAAAAACAGTAATATTATGGTAATTATCTTATTTTGCGTAAGAAACTTACTTTTGAGGAACAAATTATTCTCGTACGGCCGCTCAACGTGCACTCGGCGCTTTTGCGTACTCTTTTGAGCCTTTTCCGCCTTCCCACAATGCAACAGTCCATTCGACTACTTCCTGTGTGCTTGTTTGGTGAATTATGGGAAATGGTGTTTTAGCTTTTGTGATTTTGAACGTTTCATAAAATATGAACCGAATTGTAACCCGCATATTAGAGCTATAAATTACAATCAGGCAGACTTTTATAATGGACAGTTGGCTCTTTTTTCATGGAAAGTAACTAAGAATTTACGAGAGAAGTTGGTTGCTTCAAATATAGCCTACATAGGCTACATTCAAACATCCTGGTGCTTTTATTTGAGGTAGGCTATTTGCATCACATGTCAAAGTTTTTATTTGTGAATGTTTGGCACACCATTTAGGGCCTATAGACTATAGACCTGGGCTATAGGTTAACCAGGTAAGGTAATTAAGATCTTTTATCCTGACAGACATGGCTGGAGCCACATATGACCACAAAATGCAAAAAGGTTTAGCCTAATAGAAGCATAGGCCTATTACTAAAGGTAATATA
>JAVQKG010039920.1:0-11306 GCA_036025885.1 Hypseleotris bucephala
GGAGGCATCCTAGACAGATGCCCGAGCCACCTCAGCTGACTCCTCTCGATGCGGAGGAGCAGCGGCTCTACTCCGAGCTCCTCCCGAGTGACTGAGCTTCTCACCCTATCTCTAAGGGATTCAATTGTTCAATTGAATTGATAATTGAATTAATTCAATTATTATTCAATTATATACAATTTGCACCAACGAGTTTTAACTAAGACAAGTGAATGACCCATTAAAAGGTATTGACACCCATCTCTCACACACTACATTGTAAGAAAAATCTAAAATCCTGTCTTTTTGGCCTCTCCCAGCCTCCATCCTTGTCTGTCCTGTCAGTGAGTATAACCCGTGTTGACACATGTACAGCGTGTGTGTATTCTGGATAAGCACATTGTGTCGCCTGATTTCATCCATTCCTTGACATTGTTGTGGAGGAGAGAGAGAGCTGTGTGTTTTACTCATCTGTACACATCTTATCTGGGTTATACATGGACACAACACAGAAAATACTGACATTATAATCAAAGGTTTGGCCAATATGTCTTACCAATTTGTGATCACTGGTCGTGCCGTGAACAATAATAGTAAAGGTTTTGGTGGCTGTATGTGTTATTATGTTTGCATGACGTTGGATTTTTTTTCTAAAGATGGATAGAGAATTTGGTAGTTCAAATTCCTCTGAAACATCTGAATCCTGTTTTGTGTCTTTGGGCAAGACACTTCTCCCATCTTGTGCATGAATAAATGTGGTTAGGTGATTTGGTGGTTAAAGAAGCTAGGTATAATATGGCTGCCACATGTGTCACAGGGCGGCTGTGGCTATAGAGATAGTGGAGGGGATGAAGAAAGCCCAAAAAATTGTTTTTTAAAAATTTGACATTTTTCCTGCAAGTATTTTGTACATCTTTTTCCAACATGGTTTACAAAAAAGGTAATCTTTAGTAACAAAATCAGCCAGTGTGATTCCTCAATATGGATCCTATAACACATATTGTGCCAGTGTCAAGCCAAGATAGAGAATTTTGCATGGGGAGGGCATCTTCAATAAACAATAAATTAATAGGTGCAAAAAGAGTACATTTGACCTCTATACATCTTCAGTCAACTTTTTTGTTAGATTATGTTGCATGTTTTGAGATACAATATCATTATCAATCTTTCTATTAACAGCATTCTTGTTTGTTCCCATTGTTCCTTCCATCCTTCCTTCCTCACCTGTCTTCAACACAAAGCGCATGTCGACAGCTCTCATGGGGACAACAATGCTCTGATGACAGACACTTTTCAAGGACACTTTCACAAACACGAGCTTGAACTATATCGATACATGTGACTCCTCTCTCCCTCACCACATGATTAGTCCAGTCTTTTTGCATCTGTAATGATTATCTGTGTAGTCCGTAGGTCATTTAAGCAGGTTGAGAAAGGTCACAGAAAAAGACAAGAGTTGGAATCAGTGTAGTTTCAAAAACTGCATTACAGCCTTAAGAAATTGGTTCTATCATAGATATAGGGGTATGTCGAGTGAATTGTGGGCGATATGGCAAAAATATATCAGGATTTTACTAACATCAAGATCACAATTTTTAGCACGATTGTAGTATTTTTTTGTTCCACACAGAAGACCACTGCTTCATAAAACATTTTAATTACAAATTCAATGTACTTCCAATCCAATGTTCATCATAATACTCAATACTATTTACCCCTTACTTATTAATATGAACAATGGCATTGTTACAGTTAAAGTTTCGCAAGAGTAGAGGATAAATTAATGTATTTTAACAATTCAACAGTCTTCCCACATTAGCAGATCGATGGTTCTATTCTCATTGTGGATCATTTCTCTGCGATATTGCGACTTCCTTGTTTTTAAGCCAAAGCCAAAGTCAGCTTTATTGTCAATTCTTTAACAGGGCATAAATGCACTTTCTTAATAGTATGCTATAATAAACTCAAAACCTTGAAATTGATTTGTGGAGAATAAATAAATAGTTAGTCATGGCTGGCCAGGCATATTCTTGAGAAATTGCATACAGTAAAAGTCCAAATCATTTAGTTTGACAGTCCTTTTTCACTGTCACATACTGATTGTGACATAGGATTAGCTACACTCTTTTACAGTTCACTATAGACACTAACACTGACAGTACAAAGGAGCAGTGTGTGTTATAGGGACAATGATAACTTGTATTAGACGTATAGGTATGTATTATGTACTTTATTGTCATTCAAGGTTCATATACAGGAAGAACTGTGACCTAATGAAATACTGTTGCAGCTCAGTTAATATTTAATAGCTAGATACAGTATATTGGTAGCACTTTACTTTACAGCACGGTAGTAAAGTGTTAATAGTGTGTTAATAGACAAGCACTTAAGCACTTAGAAGACCCCGCTGCATATGCACGTATTTTATTCATTGATTTTAGTTCCGCTTTTTATACTCTACAACCATATTTGCTGCTATCTAAGTTAAAAGCAATGGATGTCAATCCATTCTTAATTAAATGGTATCATTCCTTTTTAACCAACAGACAACAACAAGTTAGAGTTAATCAAGCTCTTTCAGTATGTAAACAAA
Organism: Hypseleotris bucephala; assembly: GCA_036025885.1. NCBI lineage: Eukaryota > Metazoa > Chordata > Actinopteri > Gobiiformes > Eleotridae > Hypseleotris > Hypseleotris bucephala. The sequence goes on from JAVQKG010039920.1 coordinate 2,573, forward strand.
CCAGTACAGGTGCCCCACAGGGTTGTGTTAGTTCCCCTGTCCTCTTCACTCTCTATACAAATGACTGTTCAAATAACTACTCGAATAATTCGCTTTTAAAATTTTCTGATGATACTGCCATACTGAGCCTACTGCACAAAGACACAAGTCCATCAGTCTACTTCTCTGAAGTGGAACACTTTGTGCAGTGGTGTGACAACAACCATCTGGTCTAAAATGTCAATAAGACCAAGGAAATGGTTTTAGACCCAAAGGCTGTTGGAGACCATGTCCCTGTGGTCATACATGGTTCTCCCATTGACCAGGTCAGCTCATACAAATATCTGGGGCTACACATAGACAATACTTTCAGTTGGACATACATGTGGATATTCTGTGCTACCGACTACATCAGAGACTTTATTTCCTCCGTAGACTTCGATTGTATGGTGTCAGTCAAAAAATAATGCTTCTTTTCTACCAGGCAGTGCTAGAAAGCTTGGTTAGATATGGCATGACTGCTTGGTACAACAACCTCTCAATACAACTCAAAACAAAACTTAACAGGCAAATAGACAATGCAATGAAGATAATAGGTGAAAAACAATATCAGTCTTTCCACTCATTCTACAAGGAATCAGTCCTTAAAGCAGCTCAGAGGATACTTGTCACTTCTCATGTCCTCCATGCAGAGTACGCTTAAGTCTACTCGAGGTAGTAATAGGTTCAAAAACTCCTTTGTCTGGTAAATTACTAAACAGCAGCGCTTAAAAACCGGGATTGTGCAACATTTATATTTATGGTGTTTCCACTGACCTCTTGTCATTTTAAAAGTGTGTCATGAATGTACTTGTGAATGTATTGTATTGTGTCTGTTGTTATCTTTATAAGGCATTGCAGCATGAGTCCAAGACAAATTTCCCTAAGGGGACAATAAAGTATATCGTATCGTATCATATAAACACTTAAAAAGTCACTTACAATTACATACAAATTAGCATTTTAGTTTCTGACCCGACACTGTTACACACAAAAAAAAGCATGCTAAAACGCAATTTGATAAAGATAATGATAATGTTATTTCTTAAACTTCTCTCGAGAATTCATTGCAGCTTAACACCAGAGCATTAATCGCATTTACATGATGGACGCGGTTGGCAAATTGAACTAAGATGGAAAACAAACAACAATAATTTACACTGAGCAGATTTATTGTTATGTGTCTATTAGAATTTGAACATTTACTCACCAGTTTGTACAAGTTTGAAAGGTCCTCTGAGCCCTGAGGAGTTTGGAGAACAATTGTGCATCTAAACGCAGTATGAGTTACATCAAGCCTGGGCTGTTTCTGAAGATGCTTGTGTTTGATGGAAGTTTGATAAGGCAGGGGCCAAAGAACTCTGCAAACATTGTTTCACACATTTTTCCATTTCAGAAAAACGGAAATCTACTTTGGCAGTTTCGGATTCATAATATAAGATGACTACTTTGACACAAACGCCAAATAAAATTGAGAAATTACTCACTGGTTGTTTGAGTTGGGGAAAAAAAAAACTTCAACTTCTGAGGGCATTGCCAATGAAAAACCCGTAGAGAAAAATGTGGAAAAAAAAGTTTAAATTTATAATGAAGAAACTTTTTAGGTTGTATATTTTTTAAAAAAAAAGCTGTGGAGTGGGATTTTTTATCATGCAGTTTGGACCTGAATTTTGCAAAACATGTCAATGCGTTTTTATCTTTTGATTCCTTCAGAAACTCTCAACACATTGTAAGAAGATTACATGCTATTTTCACACAGCCACTGACAATCTTGCGATGATATACGGTAGATTGAGGGAGATCATCTAATTCAGGGGTAAATGCTCCATCCATCAAACAACAAACTCATCCAACAATACTCATTCTTTACTGATTCTCTGACTGTTTGTGGCTGGAGTAATTCTTTTTGGCTATATCCTGCAATCAGTACAATTAGCTCTTGAAATAATTAAGAGAATTAAGAATTATATTGGAAACAGAATGGTAAACCAAAACTAGTAAAGTCTAAGCTTGTACAAGTTTCGTGCCTGGATAAATGAAAAGAGATGCACCATGCGGGAAAACTTTGGACAAAAATGTATCCTTAAACGTTTTTAAGTTGTATTTTTCAAAAAACATAAGCATTGGAGTGGGTTTTTATATTATTCCGATTGGACCTGAATTTTGCAAAACATGTCAGCTCAGTTTTCCGGTTTGATCACAATGAAACTCTCATCTGAGGAGCACATTGTAAGAAGATCACGCACTGTTTACATGTAGCCAGGCACTTCAATTTTAAACAAAAAAAATAGCTTGATGTCTACAGCTTTATCCACGCCTCACTACACGAAATTTAAACTTTCCCTGTCCCGTTTTATCTTGTAACGACATCGGCTGGAAAGACCTGCAATGTACTGTATATAGCTGACTGTTTGTATTGCTTCTGATGTGTGTTTGTGCGGTGCTGCTGGAAACGTTGCACACAGCATCAAAATACATCTGTCGGAGTCTGCGGCCCCGGCATTTGTTTACACAACTGAGAGGCAAGGCAGAAATCAAAAGTTCATCCCAGAGCACTCATAGCAGCAGATATGTGTGTGGCATTGATAATAACCAGGCTCTTTGTAGTGGTTTACAATATGCCAACTGATCTTATGTGCCTTCCGCTTGGCCTGAAGTCAAATCCGGGGGAAAAAACATGAACAAAGGTGACTGAATGATGTTGGGAGTTTGTAGGTGAATGCATTGATTGTATAAAAGAAAGAAAACAGAATCTATAAAGCTTGGCGTGACTTTTGGCTTTTGCTTGTTGGCTTAGAAAGCAAAATAAACTCTATAAAAAAGTCAATAACAGATGCACCATACCGTTTTGAGCTTGTCGTGTAGGCTCTTGAGAAAAATTAGCTGAAAATACAAAGTCATATGGGTGCTCAAATCCTATTAAAGTCTGTAAGATTCCTAAAATATTTTAATTTATTTTATTTGCTCTATGATGTAAAGTAAAAAAAAAATGTTAGAATGATTTTAATACTTTTGTCCTTTCCCTAGCCTCAACAGGAATATCAAATCAGAGTTTGTGCGATACCACTTGACAAAAAGTGGTCCCTTTGCTGGCCAGAACATGGGCCAGGTAGTCAATTTTAAGCATTTTTTAACATTTTATTTTTAAACATTTTCTTATTTTAGGGAACTTGTACTTTAATACCACCTTGTCATTCTAATCTTTCTTCTTGTTTTCATTCTCCGCCTGCCCATGTTTCATCACTTCCTTCTCAGGACCTCACCTTCCCAATAAAAGCTCAAAACTGCCCTCCATCCTCAAACACTCCTGCACTGTTGACTATTATTTTTCATGTTAAATAGTTTCTTTATGCACCACACCGCGGTTGTGGAGCTTTGTGGAAATGAGCATGTCCATCTAAACTAGAACATTCTTTGTCGGAGTCTAGGTGCTTTAACAGTACTCACATAATTTAGGTCAACAGTAATAATAAAAAATAAAGTAACAAAGAGTTTACCAAGCCTGCTCCAGGAAATGCTAGGTTTGAACCATCTTCTTGTAAGTGCTCCTCTGTTATTTCTTACTCTTGTGTGTAATGACTATAGCATTAGCAGCAGAGATAAGTATACAAAAGTACATAATAACTACCAGATTTTTGTACAATTACCTTTGTCAGAAACGAACCTTCTTTGTCTACCAGCTTGACCATGAAAAGCACTCACTCTAAAAGCCCTTGCACAATCCATTGTTAAAAATTGCCTCCAAAGTATTTAGCTTCACATTGAGCAGTTTGCAAATGCAGCTAGTTTCAGACTAACAGCAAGTGTACAGTGAGTGACGACATCTCTCATAATAGAATTTTTATGCTGTTTTCCTTAGCCAAAGGGCGATGTCAAAGGTCAGTAGAAAAAAAATGTTTAAGGCTTTAACCGAGATAAGTTTTCTAGGAGAAGTCAGTCTTTCTCTAAAACAATAAAATGTCATGGCAAACACTTGAACAAGTAAATCAGTCTATTATTGTTTACATTTTAATGTGAACAAGCAATAACAACATAAACCTAAATACATTTAAAATTGTAGTAAAAATGACAAATCCGACCCTTTGTGTCTGGAATAATTATTTTGGCAGGGAATATTTAATCTTGGATTGATTTGGACATTTCCTTCTTGTAACATTCCTGAAATTTAGGAGGTAGTTAACAAGAACAGTAGTATATAAAGAGTTGTAGTAATTTAATAATGTGTTTGCATGTACACATAAACACTTATTATAATTATGACAGATTACCTATTTTACATAATAGTACACGGTCAGATAGTCAATTTTAGGATTTTTATTTCTTTTGTTAGCATGCTCAAGACTACAGCTTTAAATAAAGCCCTGATAAATAAAGAAAGGTCCACCAGGAAGGCCATCTGGTGTAAAGAACCGTGCCAAAATAATATGCAAATAACAATTCACTAGGGGCAGATGATTTTTTGTCGTAACCTTGTAGTCAAAAAGCAAAAAGAATTCAAAATAATTTGACCTGATGATCAAGATAATTAGTACTTTGTAAAAAATCATTAAAAAAAGGCAGAATGTGAGGATTGCTTTTGAATTTACAAAATATTCTCCTGCAATAGTCAACTGAAACAATCTGTATGTTTAAACTATTTTCTATTGATTGCATTTTTGAAAATTACATGGTAGAATTATGTATCTCGGATGGCATTGTGATGACAGGCAATCACGCGGCTACATTATGAAGAAAGCTGCTGGCATAAATCTTGTTTGTAACCTCAAAATGGAGCCATTCTGTTTGATTACTTTCTATTTAGACAGAGGGAGAGAAAAACACCATAATTGTGCACATTTAAAACATGCGCTAATGTTAGCTTATGATGATAAAACGAAGACGCCAAGGAGTTTGGAGCTATGAACAGGAGCTGATTGAAGCTTTGATTATTAGGCCTAATTAGATGATCTCATTTGCATGTCATGCTGAGAAAAGATGGATATTTCCAAAGCTGCGCCAACGTTTTTCAAACACTTTCATTTTTTATCGTCAGCTTTTCAAAAAGGCTCCTTGGGGCGACCTGATGTGATTTGCAGCGAGACTCAATTGATTCCAACATATTTCTTGATAAAAAGCTTGTCTTGTCCCCACACCTTTCCCTGGGCAGGGCAGTCTGTCACCCGATTGGAGCGTGTTCATGTGTCCCTTCATATTTCCTTGAGCATTTTATTGACGACTGACAATCTATAGAGCAGTAAGTAACATTCCACCATCTTTACAGGAGAAGTTGAAAAAAAAGGTCAACAATTTGATCCAACTTAATAAAAGATAAAGCTCCCAAAAGTGAAAATATTCTCAGACATGGATACCAGGAGGCAGAACTTTTTATGCATGGTATAGCAGTGTTGTACCTATATTTGGCACTGATAATTGTGTTGTTATATTTGGCAATACAAACAAAATTGAATTAAACTATATCACAGAAAGGCAATTTGGTGTGAAAATGAATAACTACTAATCAATTTATTGTGATATTTTATGTGTATTGTTTTTTAGATTAATCAGGTAATCACCAGAAAGCAACAACTGTACATCATTTGAACCAGGTGAAACTAAAACTATGCCACCTGAGGACTTCTGGATTTACAGACAATGGTTTCTTAAATGCAAATTACTTTTTGGTAAACAGTTTTGGCTTAATTTACTGCACTGCATGGATTGTATGTCTGTAGTTAACAATTATCCAGTTCCAACATTTTTTCATCAGCTTTTCAGAAATGCTTTTGATGTTTCTAGATAAAGGAGCTGTCTTGTCCCCACACCTTTGCCAGGGCAGGGCAGTCAGTCACCCAATCGGAGTGTGTCCATGTGTCCCTTCGAATTTGCTGGTGATGCTTGTGCCGTCATGTAGCGCAGCGGTGGTTGACAGCTGTTTGTTGATGCGATGCCATGGCTTATTTCCTCTGTCGGTTTGTTTGGTTGTCAGTGTTGAGAGAGATCGGCGGGTGACTCACTGTGACTGTGTTTCAAGGCCCATGAGTGACAATACAACACAGAAAACACCAGGCAGTTGGTCTTTTCCCTGCTTGTCTGACCAATTTGAGATGACCGCAAGAGCTAACTGTGGGAGTCTGTCAAGTGGGTAATCAGGGAACTTTGGTAAAATAATTGAAGCACTAAGAGTGTTTTTTAAATTAAGCAGTAGAAGGATGAGTGGGTAAAGGCACAAGTGTGGTCTTATGCTGAATTCATCTGGAAACTTTGAACATCCGAGAGAAAGTTGTTGTTCAGTGTGTACATGTGATTGATATTGAAAAGTCAGAGCATTCACATGTTTTTTATCGGTGTTAGAATAACTTTGTAATTGCCTTAACAAACAACTATTTTAGCTGGAATTAAAGACAGTAAACTTAAACTCCTAAACTTTTTACATCATGCTACTACAGATGCTAATTTTCAGACGTTCCAACTTCTAAGAGCGTTCATGTGCATTTTTCCAACTCGGAAAAACATTTTCCTGAGTTTCCAACATCCAGATAACCATACCTTTACTCCAGCAAGCCAACCCTGTTTACTTTGCAAAAGGGAATAGGTTTGCAATCCCTTCCTTTTATACTATAGCTACTGCATTAACACTCAATCAATATCATAAACCAGCCTTTTGTACAATTCAATGTTTAAGGCAATTCTGTACTGATTTTTACAGTCACTGAATTCTTTGGAGAGCTTGGATTCTTTTAAATCTTTTTAACGGTCTAAAGATACTTCTCTGCTTTTCTGTCTATTGTTTGGTTCAGCTAGTTGAGAAATTCCAAAGACAACATAAACATTACCAAATATTTTCAATTTAGCTTTCCCTAGGCTGTAAAACTGCCCCAAGGTAACACTTACTATTACTTCGGCTATATTTCAGTGGTGCTCTCAAAAGCCAAAACAGTGTGGTCACAATTTCCTTTATTAAGTACACATCAGCACACGTTTTGACACTGAATCACTTTCTACAGAGTATACATAATACATGAGTGTAAATCATGCAAACAGGCTTAAGAGATTCACTAAGTGTCTAAAATGTGACTAAATGTGAAAATAGCCAGGATGTGATCTAAGGCTCAGTGAATGTGTTGTAAAGACTGATCCCACTTGTGCTAATTCCAGCATAAACACAGTATTCTGGGAACTGGAGTCCAAACATTTGCTTTCATTCAATTACAAATTGATTTAAGCAAAACATTTGATGAAATCCAAATTTAAACAGGTTGACATCAGCCATGGCACGGGAATTATTTGACTTTGCAAAATAAAGTTGGAAAACACCCTTTTAATAAATAAGTCAGGATCAAGTCGGGGTTAGCTAAATTCAATAGAGTCTGGCTGCCATTTATTGTAATAATAAGGACTACAAGGTCAGTAAAGGTATACCCACATCCTCTGCCGTTGTCAGTACTCTTTTTAGTAATTTAGTCTGTTATCTATACTATCTTAAATCAAAATTGGACTGAAGAAAAATAGAAAATAGGAACTTAGAAATGATTTCTTATGGATCTAGAATTCTTGATTCAGGAAGAACTTAAGGTATTGTCTACCCACCATTAACAAATATAATAATTTCCTACCCCACTGACGCACTGGACCAAAGACTACTGATTATTGACCCCTTAAAAGTTTGTAAACAAAACATTCTAAATTCCGGAATGTTGTCAACTGGAGGCAAAACCAATAATACACTTCAATGGAGAAATTATAATTGTAAACAAACTACAAAAATCACATATTAAGACGACTTTGGCAAATGACAACCACTCTGTTACGTGTAGGTAATGTCAGAGCCTGGTTAGGAAACATTAGTGAATGTACCTCACATTGTATGTTTATTTAATGTACACATTAGTATACAGTTAGACTTTTGACTGGAGGTAAAACACTTGATGTTTAGGTTTTACTGGACAAGTCCTTACAGAAATGTTGATGACCACAATAGTTTTTCCATTAGATGTTCAGAATTATTCTTTCCCTCACCACAAATCACACTTCTGTGTTAAGTTAACTCACTCACTTGCTGCAGTTGCCTCCATTTCGGAATTTTGAACATTCCGTATGACAAACACTTTAAAGGGTCTATGGCTACGTTCACACTGCAGGTAAATGGGACCTAGATCCGATTCTTTTGCCCAGATGTGACCTGTATCTGATCTACTTAAAGCAGTGTGAACGACACAAATCCGATTTTTTCAAATGTGACCCAAGTCACTTTGGCTACGTTCACACTGCAGGTAAATGAGACCTAGATCCGATTTTTTTGCCCAGATGTGACCTGTAACCGATCTACTTAAAGCAGTGTGAATGACACAAATCCGATTTTTTTAAATGTGACCCAGGTCACTTTCGTATGTGGTCCTAGATATAATACGTATCTGATCTTTTCAAATGTGACTCCAGTCTGAACGGCCAAGTCGCATTCTATCCGACTTTGACGTCAGGACCGGGGACCGGGATCTCACTGTGCGGAGACGTACACACACACGGCCACACACAAAACACACACACGTACGCGCGTTCATAACCGCGGAGAGGAGCACTTACCGGAGAGCGAGGGCAGCGGGGCTGGAGCAGGTGAAATTACGTGTTGGCGCTGTATATTTGTCCCAGTTTACTCCGTTTTTCAGCTGATTAGAGAGAAGCTTCAGCACTAGCTAATGTGCTAACTTTCACAAGGCCTTCAACTAAAGACAGGCTATAT
>JAVQKG010039979.1:0-17582 GCA_036025885.1 Hypseleotris bucephala
AATTTTAACTGTGAGCTAAAGTATTAATGTTAATAAAATGTGACAAGATGTTGTGTTTCTAATAGTTTATGGCTCCTTTTGTGTTATACATGTAATATAACATAGTCAGAAATAGGTACATTTACCCAAAATAAAAATTACATAGAATGTAAACTTTCTTTGTTCAAACAATGAGTTATTGAAACACAGTAGCCCATACTATTTTTAAGGCGAATGGTTTACCAAGCCATACATCACGGTAAAATCAAAACAACAATTAATGTACATCTTCAACACTTCACATTTACCTGCGATGTAGAAATAGGTGCAAAATAAAATGTGTGTGAATGTAGTTGATAAATCACGCTCAGAGTCTGTGTTGATTTAAAGATGTCACTCTGAGGTGTGAAACAGGTCAGAGTCTGAACATGTTCCTGAGAAAAAGGAAGGAGTTTGTGTGAAACTGCTGCAGTGGGAGGAAGTGTCCTAAAAAGTGTAGGGCTGTGATGCATTTGTCTGATACTCCATTGAGGCTGCTGCTTTTAGACTTTTAGTTCACACTTAATGCTTTGTGTCTATCAGTCTTTTCAGTTCTATTTTGTGTAAGAAACAGTGAGCACTGCAACTAATACAGTAGTTGTTTTGCTAATGTATAAATCTGCCAACTACATTTTTCAATTAATCATTGTGGGAATTGTGTTTTTTTGTTTTATACAAAATTTGATCAAGGTGAAGCTAAATCTATGCCACCAGATGACTTCTGGATAGAGCATATTTACAGGCAAAGTGTTTAACCTTAAAGGAAAAATGTATACACTTTATTTTCAAGTTTTGGGCTACCTGACACCAATTTCTCTTAGCAAATGGTATGTTTTATTTTTATTGTATTATCTTTTTATTTTTTGACTGCATTGTTTGATTGGCTGATTGATTAGACTGTATATCTGAGCATTAGTGTTACTGGTTGTAAAATCACCTTCCCTCCATGTTCTCTCTTACATTCATATTTGATCACATTAAATATTTCTTCTAGCGCAGGTGTCAAGGCTGCCACTTCCATGTGTCTGGCTCAAGGATACTACTCTGACAGGATCCACTTCTTCCCTTCCTCTTGATGAATTCATAAAGGCTCTTGAGAAGATCGAACTCTTGACCTTGAGCCGTTTGTGCCACAGCCGCCTCTTGCCGCGCGGCCTGACACTCAGAATCAGTCAGTCTGATGGGCCTCTGTGTCCAGCTGTGTACCACCTGTGTAACCTTATGGACACTAACCGCTCGTGGCAAAGCTGTCATGTCGCATCAAATCCTGTGTATCTCATTTATGATCTCCTGAGTGGAATTGCATTTTGAGTAGTGGCATTCATGAGGTCATGCCAGTGCGAATACGGGATACTGCTGTGAATGCAAGTGGATAGTGGGTTATATTTGATACGTGTTGGTGGTGATTAAGACAACAGGGACACATGTTATCATAAGCATAACATTAAGGTTTTTGAGTGGCTATACAATACGCTAATGGTTCTCAAACTGTGGTATGGATAGCGATGGTGGTACATGGGCACTCTCTACTGATACTCAGCAGTCTTTTGTATTTTCCAGCCCTGTTTTTTATTGGTTGAGTTCTGGTTTAAGGTTTTTTATTGCGTTAACCACTACATTTTTCTCTTTTGTTCAGACCTAGATAAAAGTTGAAAAAACAAATTTTCTATTTTATGTATACTGGTCTTGAACAGAACAGGACAGCTGCCCGTATTTTGTGAATGGAAATTAGTGGTACAACTCCTGGAGCCAAGTTTCTCACTTACCAGAGCTGTGTCATCATCTGACTTCACTGCTATTTCTAGTGTCAGACAGTCATCCAATTATCATTTTTATTTTAGTAGGCATGCTTTTTATGGACTGATTGTAACCTAAATGCATTCTTGAATATTGTATGTGATCTTTTTTTCTTCATGCCATTTTATTTAAGATTTAAATAAGCTGAAAACAAACCTTTTATTTGGTACCAATCCATTTGCAAACCACTGATCTTTGGCCTACAATTCTTTGCTTGCATGGTTTTGATACAAGTGATATTGTGTTATAATTAGTGGGTTATTGTGCAGCATATTGTTGTATTAATTTTTATAGGAAACTGGCTGATACCAGATTTATTTAGCAGGTTCAAAAGGTCAATCAGAAGCTAATCAGAGCTACATACTGTCTTTACTCACTTGGTATTCTTGTGTTCTCGGGCATACATCAGCATTGCAGTACACATGATGTGAGCTGCACTTCTGGTCGAAAGGTCATTGCTTTGGGCTGTCCGTCTGTCTGACCCACTCATTCACTATTTCTTGAATCTCTAAATAAAAAAAGTTGGCCGACTCCTGCATCAAAGGTCATATAATACAGTCGAAAAATGCATACAGAATACTCTATCATTTGTGCTTTTTACTGCTACAATAAGGTCTATGAGGGACCATTGCTGAACTTTCAAAATTTGCTTGTTTTAAGCAATTTGTGCTACAGTACAACTCCAAACAAAGATGAGTATACATTCCTGTGCTCAATTTTTTTCAGAGTTGTAATTTAGCATATATTTCCCCTGATGCGTGCCATTCTAAAACCCATCCTAACATTTTTCTGGGCTTGGGACTGGAACAAAGAGTTATCTCCATATTATTGGCGAGCTATTACAATTCACATGTGTATTATTTTCATACTATATTCATTATACTATATACAATTGTATTTGCTGAAATTAAATATGCGTAATTGATAGCATAGAATTGTAATTTTTTTTAATAGTTTAATATTTGTATAAAAATTGCTACCCATTTCATCTTTCATATTGCTATTTGCAAAGAAGATTGTATATAATGGATATACTTTTGTGCCATATATTACTTTGCTTAAATGTTTTATTAATACTGTATAATGTTTTGACCACATATGCATACTTTAATTCCAGTTAATGCCAAAGCAATTTTATTGTGCCATTACTTCATAATGTCATGCAGCGAAGGATGTATAGTTGACCTAGCTTAGCCTGGCCTTGTCATTCAAAGTCGAGGGCAATTAAAGTGACCCATCTTCCAATAAGCGACAGCGCACAATTGAGCACAAGAAAAGGATGTGGGATCAAAATAAATGTGAAAGTCAACTCTAGGGCAGCACAGGCAGACACATACTTGTAGAATATGAAAATGCGAGACAAAGAGAGTGAAAAAGCAGCCACCTTCGGGGATCAACTCGGAGAAGGACTCGACACAGAGGAGCTGATGTGAACTGGAAAAGAGAAGAAGAGCAAGAAAGTGAAAGTAGGCGTTGGAGTTGAAGTGAGGAAAGGGCTAAATTTAGACATGGAAATCAGGGGAGAACAGCTGCCTGCGTTTCTCTCAGGAGCTACATTTAAATCAGGTCCGGGGTGGCCAGAGCAGGGAAGAGCCTGGTACTCCACCGGCCAATTAGGCGCACACACAGCCGCACTGTGTTCTAATATAACCATCATTGTGGCCCCTTCGGCGCCCTCTAGGTCCCACCGGACATGTAGCTGCAGACACTGGCTTCCCCAGACTACTGCAGACTACTTAGAGGTAGATAGGGAAGGAAAGAGTCCATAGAGAACCATAATGTTAAAAATTGGTCTTTAATACCATAAGGGAGACACGAGGGAAGATATTTAATACACTGTAAGCATTTTCTTTTTCGTATGGAATAAATCAAATAATGGCATTCAGATTTGTGCCTAAAAGAAAAAATTTAAGAAAAAATGAAAGAAAACAGGTGTGTGGAGACTTGCAATGCCGTCTACACATGTTAATCTGAAGAAGAATAACAACATTTTTTACCATTGACTTATGTGTATAATAACTCTGTTTTCATCATTATCATGGTACAAGATTGTGGATATACAGTATTAGCCTGTAAAGAAAACGTTGAAACCTAAAATGGACAGGTGTATGGATTTGAGAACGTTTGAGGAAGTGATTGCACATACTTTTGACCATATTACTCCTTTGGGCTCATTGTTTACACTAGCACGGTCCAAACAACTGATTTGTTTTCTTGGTCTGTGACAGTTCACCTTTGTAGGTTTGTAGGTGAGTGCCACACACTCAGGCATTCCTCCTCCATCAATAAATCAATCCTAATCCTAATGCACTGTATAGCAAAACCAGAAGAGCTGTCCAATTAAATGGCCTTGTTTTTGCTCCAGCTTAGTGTAACTGCACTGAATGTGTACAGAATTCAATGTTATAGCAAACATAATGTAAAAAACCTATGACCAAGGCTTGACATTAACTATTGGTACTACTGGTAGATGTTTTAATGATTATACTCAAGTCTTGACCAATTGGATTTCATACAGTAATTTGAACTTGTTTAGGCTGGACAAAATGTCTCCCTATTTTTTAAGCTTTTAGTAACCCATGATGATATAACTGATATAACCTACTGGGAATAAAGAGTAACCTTGCATATGCATTGGCATTTTGTTCCATGGCCACCTCTGCCATCTTTGCTGGACACCTGAAGCGTACTGTGCCCGGGCACATATGCACTCACATTGGCCATACGTACTGTACTTTAGGGGCATTCTGGGCCTTGGCACTATCCAGTTGGTGCAGTTGGAGTACGCTCTTAATCTTCTGGTTATGACTATTGAAACAGTAAGACATGATCATTTAGTGGATTTATACTCACTTTGATTTAGCTCACACAAAATTTTGCTCTTTTTGTTATAATGCAGTAAATCATGCATCATAATCTTGTCTAGAACTTAAATTGTTTTGCATACACACCGTCAAACTTTTGCATATTCATTATACCCTGACTCATGTGAAGTGTTTATTATAACTCATCAGCCATCTCCAGTCTCTTGTTTTCTTGTTTGTAAAAAGCCAATCAGCGCTGACACCGACTAGCATGTTGTTTAGACAGAGCTGTTGACAGATTTAAATGTATGCACTCTCAGATGAACATCTTTCTAAATGACATTTCGCAGGCACACTTATACCGGGATAATCATCTAAAATTATAGTTTATATTGTTTGGAAGATCACTCTGCAGTCGGTCCTCCTATTTTATTTTCCTCTTAACATACTTTTGTTACCAGCACAAAAGGATAAAGTGTTTCATGGCTTGCTGCATGTTGTCCATGTGTGTAAGTGAAGAAAAATGAAGGAAAAGTGATTTAAAAAGAGAAAGTAATAAAGATAGTGCAAGGCCAGGCGCTGGAGAACAGTAAATCATCGACAGATCATGCCTCATGCAAAACTTTCATGAATAAAACATCCTTCCAGGCTCCCGTAGCAGAGATCCATTTTTCCTTGGTTTGCCGACTCTTCCCGCTCTATCCCTGGCACGCATGATTAACCTCGGGAGGCCTTAATCAACACTGGAAATGACCCGTGCTCTGAGACGTAGCGCCGCTTTTCTCATCCTTCACCTCATCTCTCCTCCTGTTCTCAATGTCAGTGAGGCACCTGCAAACAAGGCCTATGTATTGGGAAATTTCTTTATTCCGCAAGTAATACTTTTCACTGCTAGAATAAAAATAGATTCTCACCAGTCATTTTGTGGATGTTTGTAACAATAATATCTGGAATTCAGAAAGTAAACTGAAAACATATTGTGGCTTATGTGGTTGTTATGGAACATACTGTATATATTGGGATAAAGGAATGCAGCTTTCATGATCCACATACCTGAAAAATAATTCATTCCTTATTTGTGACCTCTAAGGAAAAGGATGCCTGTAACATTTTAGATTTTGTTGTTGCAGAAACATTCAGAATTCAAACAGTGATCTAACCAAAGTGTAGCTGGATTTATGGCTCGATTACTCACCTTTCCAGAAATTTCCAACAAAATCTGGCCAGACCTTTTGAATTTTGTTGTTCAAAAATAAACCAACAAACCAAAAACATTACCTTCTTGGTGGTAATAAGCTTAATATATAAACTGTATCAATCTTTCATTTTTATTGCTGAACATAATAACCATTACCATACTAATTAAACCCCCTAGAAACAATGGTCTATGTTGACATTACACTGTTGAGTATGTAAAAAGGTCCACAATATTTATAGTCTAAATGCACATTTAATCTCTTGAAACTCCCAAACTTTTCCATTTGCAAATCTTTCCTTATAGACACCTTCCATACATGTTTGTCTGTCTTTTATGATCCTGACCAGAGGGGATGTGGCTCTAAGTCGACAGAGTTAGCTGGGATATGAATAATCTTTCTTACCTAAGCCTTTATTCACTCTCTCTTTAAAACCTGTCCTCCAGGGAAGCACAGGGACAGGCATAGATTTATGGTTATTAATATTTACTTGCTTACTCTCTCTGCTTATATGACACATACCAGTAGCTCAGGCACACACACGGTGAAGCAGTGGGATCTGTCCAGAGTCCTGAAAATGCAGCTCAGTGAGAAGAGGCAACAGAATGACCTGTCCATGGTGCTGAATGGAACATAAGCTCTCTGCTGTTTCTGTGCTGTGTTTACATTTTAGAATTTGATTGCGAGCATAGTCAGTAATATTATTTAAGTTCAACACAATTTTAAGAAGGCATCCAAAGTAAGAAATATAATATTCAACTTCAAAATTTGACCTCAAATATTTTGTATATAATTGCCCTGTCAACTTGTGAATGACTTTGGACACAGCTGTCTAAATGTTAACAACTTGAGTAATCTGAGATCACACTATATTTTAGTCACAAGTGATCATAAGTGAACCTTTTGTCCCGTACAAATTTATTATGGCTTATTGCCCTGCCTACAGGTCCAGACTAGATCACATTTTCTTGCCTATAAATATGTTGTTTACTTATAAATACTGTATGTTGTTAATCCCTAGTGAGACTTTAAACTTAATGTCAGTTTTTGTGTCATGTGTATCGGCCCAGGAATTGCAGAGTTAAGACCAAAAACACTTCAAAGCATTTATATTCTGACACTTTGACTGGAGACAATTCTAAAATACTCTGTATGTTACTCGGTTAAAAAAAAACTATAAGACTATACAATTTTGTCACATTACATGAACACAATCTATTCCCACCATAATGTCCAAGCTCATTGTCGTTTTCCCCCGATGCAGCAGTTACACACACAAACACAGACCCTTATTTCCACAGAGGATGGTTTTTAATTGCCGCTCCCTGTGGAGTTGAGGTTACAGGGGTTGCTACTGCAGGCTAAATGCCCCTTGTGTTCCCCATGTTAGGCTCCAATTTAGCGCACAGCAGTGACTGGCCATTCTTTACTGAACATTTGCTCTGTAATTAGGGTATTAGCTGTTTTTCAATGACTAGCACTTGTCGGGGCAGGATTGGACAGTTTTAAATGCACTTCTTGGTCAAGTTAATCTGTAATTGTCCTTGATTGGATCTGATGTTTTAGAGTTATGGAGGTGCATGAATTCAGATCAATGAAGCGACTAGAAAAGTGCCATCTGTTTTGAGTCCGTCCCATAGTGATTCAGTCTTGTCTTACCCATGTGCTTTGTTTAATGTGTTGCAGGCCTTAGCGGTCAGCACCCTCTGGTCCAGAATGTGACGGTGACAGAGGGGGGCACAGCGAACATGACCTGCCGCGTGGAGTACAATGACAACACCTCCCTCCAGTGGTCAAATCCGGCACAGCAGACCCTGTTTTTTGGGGACAAGAAAGGTGAGTGACTATAAGCTGCACTTGTAAGGAGCTGTATGCTGGAAATTACATTCTGCTTTGTGTTAAAGACCTTGTAAACTGTATAATGAAACATAATGAATGAATGGAATGAATACTAAAGGCAAACATCTGCATTCTACAAGCAGTATTTCCATTCATCCATCTTCCTCCATTTATTATTATAATGGATCATTTGTGCCTCGAGCCTTTTTCACCAACTATGGGCCATAGGTGGAGTACACCCTGAAACATGTTAAGTTGGTCCCTGAGCTGACACAGAGACATTCTACATACAGTTTTGAGAATTCAGTCATCTTCTTAAATTTTAAATTGTATATAATCTTGACAATGCGTAGTTTATAACTGGGCTGACACTGATTTATTTTTATGTAGCAATAATATTTAATCAGCAGCATTACATGTTCAAATTAAGTAAAAAAAAAACCTGTATTCACAACCTTGCAGTACTGTTGGCTGCAAGCATATTCACAAAACTTTTCACAAATCCAATTAGATAAACCTTGAGAACTTCAGAGCCGTGTTCATAATCTTCATTAAATTGGTTAAAACATAGACGCTTTCATTATAATTTTATCATATTAAAGGCCATAGCATCAGCTTATATAGTGTGCTCCAAAAATGTTCCACCTCTTAAAATACAATATGAGGCAAGAACAGATATACTATATTTAGTTCCCTGCTGTTAGTTGTTCATTTAATCTGCCAATTACAGTACAGCACTGTGCAAATGTTTTGCAGAAAATGTCAATCTGGAGAAGATCCAGGATTTTTGCAGTATATTATTAATTGAGTACTAGTTGTTAAATACTTAGAAACTCCACTTGATTTAAGTATCAAGTCTGGAATTGGCATGAATAGGCAGAAAGATGTGAGCAGCCCACAACCGCTGATGTAGAATGAACTTCCCTGTGTACAGGTTACATCAACACTCACTTTGCAGCTGAAGAAAATAACTTTAAATATATTACAAGTTTATTAAGGTATTTACCAACAGTACGTCTTCAAACAAGCCAAAAACATTTGCTGAATACTATCATTTTTATAGTAACCATTCGATTCCAACACTGTTCATTATACAAGCAGAGGTAGTCTTGATTTATACTCCACAAAGATATCCTTATAGATCCTAGTCTTTTTATAACAAGAGGTAGTCCTGTGTCATTAAGAAATCTCCTGATAATATGTTTAAAGCCTTGTTAATAATGCACAGATAAAGCGGCTATAGAAGCGCCACAAAGCCACTTTAATGACTAATAAGCACCTAGCGGGGCTCTATCCCTGACCTGTGACCCTCTTCACTGAATTCCACATAAAGAGGATTCATGGCTGTTATTTTGCTGCTTGGCTCCTGCTGAATTGATTGCACACTGCTGTATTGGTGCAGTGTAATAGAGTATGAATCACACTCTCTTGTAAGTGTCTGGATTAAGCACATATGGGATTTACACAGTCTTCTTCCATTATTATGCTTCTGCCCACTGGGCTGCATTGTCAATTTGTCTGACTGCTGGTCTACCCCATTTATGTGGTTGTTTGTAGTTGAATATCCAGCAGAGGTAGGTCGAGACTAGCCAAAAACTTTGAAGTAGTCATTCAGAAAGAAAGAAGTTTGAATAAAATGAATGAAAAATATATGTCCTATTTATTTATGCAATTAATAATAATAGCCAAATTCTGTCCCAAACAATGAGGTTTTAAAAAATCTATAATTGTTTTCCCCCCACACAACAGAAAAAACTAAATAATAATAATAAAAAATAACCTTAATTTTCACATCAAGTTTTTGAGACCAATAATTAGGTAACATACGTGGTTATACTGGTACTTAGATATAGCACTTAGCTGCCAAAACGGTTGTCAAATAAGAGTCACTTAAAAATTATATTACTGGAAGAAGAAATGGATGTAGAGGGGAAAAGTAGTAACTACTCTTAAAAGTCCAATTCATTACTTCCCATCTCTGTGTTCCTGTTGCCATCTCTTTCACTTATTTATGTTTTTTATGGAAACTGCTGAAAGACCTGCAGAGACAGAACATAAGATTGAATTCAGGCTTGGGGGTCTATTTGCCATGCCATTTCCATTGCGTACAGCTCAGGGATTGAGGACAACACATTGGACTCTGCTATTATCAGCAAAAGCATAAGGGATACTACAGAGCGGCTCAGAATAGCTGACTGTTTTGGGTTTGTCTTTGTGTGAGTGAGAGCGCCGGGAGTTGTCTTGCTGAATGTTGCAGATTCAGATGCACATGCTGATGAGGCCGCGGCGATGGTGAGTGCTTCCAAAGTGCTACTGGTGCCGCGAGGATAGAGACATGTCTCAGCTGCAGACGCTTTGGAGCTCAGTAGGTTTCAGATTAATTTTCCTTGCTGCCTGATGGGAAGGAGATTTGAATTAGGACAAGTCCACGGTCGATCTAAAACACCACCTCAACTCGCTTATTATCTTCCTTTGCTCTCATTTGTGTAAAACATATGTTAAACATAGCTTGCACAATGGCTCCCTAAAGTTGCAGTTTAGTAGTCCTCCTACGTTGTTCTTTGTGTGCTGAAGAAATGTGGTTGTGAAGAGATAGTTTGCTGCCTATTGTGAAAATAATATAGCTAAGACGATAATTTCTGAAAACTCAAGATTGGCTTAACATAGTATAACTTCTGTTGTGGCATGGTTATTTTTAACTATTTTTAAGTGATAGGCATCCCTGTTTGGATTGGATTTCTCTGGCACTTTTCAAGATACCATATTGCCCCCTTTATTCATTAATTCTACAACCACAAACTACTTGTGGTAAGCTATTTCTGTAGCCACACCTGCCTTGAGGCAGACTAACAGAAACATATTAGTGGGTTTAATGTCTTGCCCAGTGGCACAACTGAGGTACAAACTATACATAGTTGGGGAAGGTATTGAACCCCAAACTTTGCGTTTAGTTAATGAATTCCAAAGCCTCATTACCTGAGTGAATGCAAAAATTCAATACTTGCATGCATCACACTGAATGTCACTTTCTCGCTGTATTCAAATCAGCCTATAACATTATCATGAACGTATTGCCTTTGCATGGAGCAGCAGCAGACTCCCTCACAGTCTTTGGAGTGGTGTTGTTTTTTTAAAGTCAGGTCCTTGCCTCACCTCAGAGACATTCAGACAGATGAAAGAAGATTCCTCTTGTCTCGACTCCTCTCGAAGGTGCAGCGATGACTGTGACGAGTTGTTTGAATTTCAAATAAGTCATTGTCCCCAAAGTAGCCAATTTTGTCCTTTCCATCACTTACCACGGAGGGACTTAAGCTGTGCAGGAGAGATGAGCACTGTGCAAGAGGGAGACGCTCTTTTATGCTATTCAAAAGACCCTAATATCGCTTTATAAATTGCTCTTTAGGTTTGTGTAATTCAGGATTTGATAATAGCTTTATTTCCTAGATGGAGAAATTTTAGACCCAGGCTTAATTAGATTTTTTTTCTTTTTTTCTTACTCGAAAAAACCTGGTCGTAATTACTTTCCCAGCCGTGGTCTACTATAGAATACAGTGTTAAGAGGCTAAAGTGTGGCATTTTAATGGTTTCTCTGCTGCTGTATTTGAGTTGGCCTTTTTCATCCTATTCCTTTCATCTTTCTCTTAGTCTGAAAAATATCCAGTGTATGCTCTGAAGGGCTTTAAGCAGAATGGCAGCTAACATAAAGGCAATATTCACTTTCTCATTGCCATACATCAAGTTAATATATGTGAATACCTTTAGTCTATTGATTTTATTATGAATTTTTCGATATTTAGATTTATCAGGTGCTTGTATGTTCAATACTGTCATTTGATTTAGTAATGCGTATATCATGTTCAAGACAAGAACTAGCAGCACAATTAATCACAATTGGACTGCTAATTTTAGTGGTCACAATTAGATAATCACAAAGGCTACATACTTTAGGTATTATAATATCCTCTGCACAAAATAAAATACATGTGGAAACTGTAAACCTTGTAAGTTTAACATCTACAAACATGTTCTGAAAGACATTGAAGTTTAACAGTCAATATTAATCTTCTTTCAAGTGTTTAGACAGGTTAATAATGTGCTGTGGAATGAAACTTGGTTTTAAAAAACAATATTGCCATACTAATCACATATCTTATATTTGCCATAAAAAATGTTCATGAACATTGTTCAGCCCTAGTTTGAACATAATGTGGTTGTTGTTAAATGCAACTAAAATTTTCACATAATGTACACCCATATCTAGAGGTATAGTTTTCAAAAGGTACAATATTCAGTGTTGGGCTGTTTTGTGGTTTAAAATGTTGTGGTGATGCCAGAGTTGAAAGGCAGAAAACCATCTCCTAACATGCCGAAAGATGGAGCAGGTGATGGCATTTTTGGTGTACCTAATAAAGTGGACATTATATATTATTTGCCTTCCCCTATGTTGATGCCACTGCTATGTTGCCTACCTGCATCCTCCTGTGCTGTAGCAACTGGCTGCACCCCACCATCTGCAGACTGATGGGATCTGTTTAAACATTAAGATTAGTGTTATGGGTGAGCAGCTAAGGGCTAAGTGGTCGTTTTAGGCACCAAGCTGCTGAATATATGAAACTCTTTGGTCCTCAAATATTCGGCTGTCTGAATCAATTTGCTGGCTCTCTGCTTGTTGTGTGTACTTGTAAGAACACATACAATGTGTGTGCACGTGTGAAGGAGCTCACCAGAACTCAACCATGAAAGCTTTGATGCATTCAGACATTCATCTGTGCCTGAGCAATTTAGACGATGGGCTTTTAAAAGTTTTCCAAAGTAAATAACAGAATATGCAGTGCCTGACAGACTTTGTATTAAACAGATTGAAGAACTTTTTTTTTCCTTCTTCAAACTTAATCTTGGCTCAAAACTTTTGAGACAGCTGTCATTTCTTTCTTGGAAGAGTACCTCTGTGAAACATCCCTTTCATATCGCCCCAAGATTGGTACGGTATTCTCTGCAATCTGAAAAGAAAAAACTCTGGGTGTAAATCTCCAAAAGATCCTGAACAAGTCGCCTCTCCTAAAGACAAGGGTCATAAAACATTAGAGAGGGAATAGGAGGCACAGTGTAGGCCTTGGTGGGATAAAGGAGAGGAATTAAGGAGCCTTTTTATGAGCGCTTTTGTGACACAGGCACAAGTTTGGGTTTTGACCTTGAGCATTGTGCGTTTTTCTTTCGTTGTCAAATCTCTCAACATTCAGCTTGTGAGAAATAAAAGCTTTTTGCACCCACGCGTCTTTTCAGTGAATTTAGTCTCACAGACAGGTATCATAATTAAGTTGAGATGTGTGCAGTGTTGGTGTCGCTTGTGTATTTTGCCAACAGACAGGGGCGTTGTTAGGCCTATTTTTTTCAAATTTAAGTTTTCAAAGTGTGGGTTTGTTTCATCATCTGGATGTAGGATTTTTACGGTATTTTACCATTGTGACATGAGTCCATTTCCTTGGTTTATAGTTAGTAACTATCTTCACCTGGTTTAGCTCCACAAACTTGACATTACTGAGTCTATCTGGAATTATCATGAAGAGACAGAAAGATGTGAGCAGCCTACAGCCACTGAATTGTGGGAGCCTACCTGCCCTTTAAAAATGTCTGCAAACGGACCATGGATTCATAATAAAGTTGATAGGTTTGCATATTTGTTGTTGAGTTTTGTGGTTTTTGTATTTTATTTCTGATGAATTAGAAAAAAGGGGCAAAGTTCTATCTCTGTTTCTAGTGGCGAACATGGGCACAGAGCACTGTCAAACTGAGCAGTTATTATAGCCTTTATTAGCAGAGCGACTTATCATTTGCAAAGGTAGAGAGAAGTACCTCAGGCAAAAAGAAATAATTAGCTCACACTTAGTCGTGTTCATTTTTCTCACAAGAAAGTTCGGCAGCTAAGGGGGTTCATTTTGAAATGAACATTAATTGTGTTTTTCTTAGAAATGTAAAATGTTACAAAAAAGGTGGTACTTAAAAAATGTTTCTACTAGGGTTGCACAATAGATTGCAAATTGATAGTTTTTGCATTTATGGCAAACACAAAATCGATGTTGCTGAATAGAAGTGTTTCACAATGATGTTATGGTCTAACGTCTTACTGAATTTACATTTATTTTCAAAACTTGTTGTGGCCAAATATGAAAATGTCTGATTAATCTTTACTCAATTCTTAGTTCTTGATTTGTGCTGGTTTAGTCCTGATTTGTTTCTGATTTCACCCTGCATCTGTTTCTGCATTTGGTATTACTGTACACTTGTGGCTAGGTCTGAAAGCATACCCAGTATCATTACCACAATATTCAACATAGTCATGGCATGTTCTTCTACAGTACATTTCCCATCTCTAGTGTCTACTTTCTTAGTGGAGCTTTTCAAAGTCATTTTGAAGGATGAGCTGAAGTGGTTAGCCTAGAAAATAGCAAACTCCTAATAGACTCGCTTTAGCTGGTCGTCATCTTCTCTTGAGCTGGAGGGGAGAATGTATCCCTGTGCAAAAATACAATGGGGTTTGTAGGCAGTGGCTGTCTCCTCACTGACCTGCTTCTCACAAGGACTTAATGAAGCGGGGCTGCTCCAGGTGTCCCACTGAACTCAGCATGGCAGCCCCCAAACTGATGAAAGAAAATCATTCCTGTCACTGGAAAAAATCTCCCACAAGCCAATTACTGTATAAGCTATGGCACATTTTTACATTTTAAAAAGACGCTGAGGCCCAGGAAAGGTAAATGGAGGTTGAGGAATGGCTGAGATATAGAATATACATTAAGCTATTCAATAAACATTGCGGTGTGTGTTTGCTAGCCCCCCCTTCGCTATCACCTCTTCTTCTGCAGTCCCCAGACGGCTTGTTGACAAGGGAAGAGAGCGCAGTCACATCCAGGCTGCAGAGGCTGAATGTATATTGTGAAATTTGCACTTTTCTCATTATAAAACTGTGTCAGTCGAATGAGCAAACACCTGCCAGGTTTCTATACTAATGCATAATGTCTGAGCTTAGATAAAAGACAGGCCAGGAGGAGGAAGGGTGTGGGGCAGAGGAGAGGCCATAGTGCACATGCAGTAAAGAAACTAACAGCATGAAGTGTGACAATAACAAAGACTAAACATCAACCAGACCTGTTTACTTATTCATGCTGCACATATTCCCATACATTAAATGCAACCTTTATCCAGAAGATAACTGCCTTTGTACACATGCTCTTACTTTGTGGTTTTGATGGGAGTAAGCAACGCTAATTGAGAAGAAGCAAATGAGAGGCCACGATGCATGCAACACTATGGATAACATGAAGGCAAATGACAATTACAAAGCCATAAAGGGCCAAATATGCTATTTTCAAGTTTTTTTGAATCATGTTTGTCTATCTCTAGAGTTGTAAATTATAATAAAATATAACAATTCAAAAACTTTGCCTTTCTGACCCAACTTAGGCATGTGACAATTTTGCTCTCCTGGCTGTGCCCTTTTGCGAAATAATCTAGATAAAAAGTGATTCCAAATGTTTTCAGCTCAAATGGTCAGCACCTCAGCATGAATAAAACAAAATACAAACTCTTGTTATGTTTTTGACAGCATTATAATGTGGCAGAAAGCTTAGATAAAGTATATCCAGCTTAATAGAGCAATTCACTTATACACACTCCCCATATACCCATATACAGTTTATAAGCAACCTTCATTTAGACAGATAACTGCCCTCTACACAGGCACTTACGTTGTGATTTAAATGCTTTAGATGCAACACTAACTGCTAAGGCATACTAGAGATACCCTCTGCACATTCTGTCTGTAAATATATCACAGCCTATGAGCATAAAATATGTAGGTGGCTTGTGATAGCCACCTGCATGTTTATGTGGTGCAAATAAAGCTGTAGTGTGGGGCTGTTATTGGCACTGACAGAAACAAGGATGTGAAGAAACACTGGGCTTTAGTAACATTAACAACACTCACTTCACACATTTAGTCTGTGTTTTCTCTCCATGAAAATAAAGGAAGCAGTTCGACTGAGGTGGCTTCTTATTGACCATCAAGTACAAAGCAGCATTGTCTAAGTTGGCAGAATGTCACCATGTCTTACATAATAACTGACAAATAACCCAACAGAATATATTCTAATACTTCATACGGTTGCACTATAATGTACTTGTTTTAGGATTGATTTATTCAACCATAATGGTTTTGGTGTATTAACTGCTTTTCAAGGTCCATAATTAATTTAATCCAAAGTCACTCATCCGTAAGCATCCAGCCACAGTTGCCCTGGGGCAGACTGACAGAGATGGTTATACCTCTATGTTATGCTACACTACACTATGTCATGTTTTGGTTTATGGCTTAGTACAAAACACAGCACAACAATCACTCCAGGTCTATACAGTGCCATGGCCAAAAGCACAACAACATTCTTGCAGGGACTGAACCAAGAACCTTCTGTTTGCCTCTGGAGCCACTGCCACAAATTATCCTGTTGAAGTAAGATTTAAAGTTGCAATGGAGCAAATGGATGTTGGTAGAATAGCAACAACTTCTAATAATGTGTATTTAGAAGCGAGGTTAAGTTTTGGAGGAAGATCATTAAGCATTATGTTTATAGAAAAATAATGAATCCGGATAACCCTGGTTCTCATTGGAGGCAACAAAAACAACCCAAAAGCACACACACCTGCAGCTAAATAGGAGCAGGCCCTGATTTGACCCACGGCTGGTTTACTAAATGCCTGGATGTGGTGTATTCATCTCCCCTGAACACAATACTATGCGTTGGAGTCTTTTGAGTCTTTGCTATTGCTGCGTTTCACCCACTAACTGCCTCTACCTGAGAATAAAAATGTCACTTCTCATTTTAAGGAAACAAGACATCTCTGACCTTCTGTTTCTGCCGCTCTGATCCATCTCACTTTTTCATTTCTAAAAGCCTTATCTTTCATCTGTAGTTCCTCCAAAGATTAAGAAAAAGTCTGTTTCTAACTCTTTTGCCTTTGTTCTGATGCTGTTTCTGTATACCATTGGGGAAGCTGTCTTGTGTAGTACTGTTTGCACTGGTGATATCGGATCAGTATTAGATGTAGTTATTGGAGCTATTAGACAGTGAGTGCCATTGGAGTCATTGGTCACACAAGCTGATACTGTAATTAGATTAGATATTGTATCCCTAAATCTCACATCGCATCAACCTGAGTGAACTCATAAAAGTATCACTTGCAAAGAGGTGTCTTGTGTTAGATCTACTGAGACTATAAGAATCAGATCTGAAAAATATCTGTTTTTTCTCATACTCTGTCATTTTGTTCCACACAGTCACTCACTGGCCATATTATTAGGCAGTTCTTGTTATCTCCTATATTCAGAAATGGTCTTCTACTGACCTTGTGTTGGAGCTATCTCTAAAGGGCTGGAATGGCAGTGACAAACGGAGGAAAATCTACACACAGCCTTCAATTACATTTGGCCAGCATGAACTGCTCTCCCCAGAGCAACCTGGCTATTTATTGAGAATCCCGCCCACAACAGGAAGTCAAGACAATAACATACTCACAATAATAAAGTTCAACACCCCCATTTGTTGTTAGATTGACATACCATGCTTTGACATTATTTTTTTCTTTTTTCCTTAATCTGTTTACACACTGAAAAACAAATGGTTATCTGAACTTATGTCTATATATTTTTTCACTCCATTTTCTGATATCTGGCATCAACAATGCATTTTTGCTCAAATAACTTCCACTCATTGTTTTGAAACTACTTTATAATAAAAGTAGGAAATTTCCAATCTTCAATTATAAACTAGACCCAGGCTGTCGTAAACGACAGCAAATGTATATCGGCGGAACGCCCCATGCGTCTGCGTCAACTGCTATAACACCAACTGCCTTATGGCGGAGGAGGTGGTGGAAG
>JAVQKG010040073.1:0-21511 GCA_036025885.1 Hypseleotris bucephala
CCAATTAAACAGCGTTGAGTAGCTTTTCTGGACAAAATAAATGACTTTGAGTTAAAGTAAAACACAATTTATTTGAGTTGAATTTACTTATCAGTTTTTACAGTGATAGAAGGATATGAAATAAAGTCCAGGCAGGTTTGTGGGCAATTATAGCGGGGTTCAAAGTTTTAAAAAAGATATTAAAAATTCCACCTGTGATTTTTGAATGGTTTTTGTCTGAATGCTGTTGTAGATGCTCAGGTAGGCAGGTCCTTTGCAACATGTCTTCATAAAACAACACCTTCACACTGCTAATAAGCTCTAAGTTAACCGTGGCTATCTCAGTTTTACTATCGCACTTCATTACAAACATCCTAAACCTAAACATTGCGCCGTTAAGATATTTAGCTAATTTCTCTGTTAAAATACACAAGGCAAAGCTGCAGTACCTGATTTACTTGAAAAAACAAACAATCAAAAACGTTCTATGTTTGAATCCCAAATGTTCTATTACAGTCTCACACAAACCAGGAAGTATCCGAAAAATGAGCATCAGTCTGAAGTTACAATAGGGGTTACGCGGTAACTATTTCCGCATTTGGTAAAATGTTACAATCAACTCGCGGTTGCTAAGCTATACAATGTAGCAAGCTTTGAACATGCACATCAAAATTGGAATCCATAATGGAGCATGTCCCTAGCAAGCTCGCTCCTGTTGTAAAACTCGTTATGTATAGCCTAGCAACCGGATGTCCGTATCGTGAAATAAAGCATAATTTCCCTAACATTATTCCTGAAAGATTCTAGTTCCTGTTACATATACACTGTTTCAACCAATCAGAGAGCTCCTGTCCTTTTATTGGTTGAAAACAAGTGCCCCTGCTAAAACAAAAAGCCTCATAATACAGTCCACAGAGGGTCAAATTTCTTGTTTGATGTACTATTAACTGCATAACTATCTTTCCTCAAACACAAAATCAAAATATCAGGTACTGCAGCTTTAACACCAATTCTGAAGATTTACAGTTACTTTAAAGAGGTAAGACACAAGCAAAGATTGGTTAGTTTACAAGTCCTGTGTGTTCATCCAGTCTACCATCTACCACCCCCCACCCACCCCTAAAACAAAGTCCTCATTTCCCCCCAATTCGTCCATGCTACACCTCCCTGATGGCTAGTAATGTGCCTGGCAAACCAATTTGACGGTCTCATCTTCAACCCTAAAATGGTGGGGGGGGTCCCTGGGGTGCCCCATTTTTGACTGTGCAGAGGAGGTACAGCTAGTGCGCGCTTGTCCCAACTGGAGTTAATCATCTTTAGGTCCCTATGATGGCCCTTGCCCTGTGTGTATGTGTGTGTGTTGTGTATGTGTGTATATGTGTGTGTCTAAATGACTTGTATAATGTGTAAATGAGATGGAAGTGCGGTTCTTTGTCTTGCTTGTCATTTGGGTGTGTGTTCTGAGTGTGTTAGGAGCTTTTGGGGTTTAAGTAGGAGGACGTGAGTTTGAAGAACATTTATCATTCTCTGTCACTGCTGGGTTGTATCAAATGAGTTCCACAATGGAGTAGGGGAGTGCGCTTATACTATATATATAAATATACTAGTTTTATTAAGCCAAGATCAGAATTTTGACTTATGCCTTACACAGAAGACTACTGAATATTCATTGTACATCCAGTGATCACTATAATACTATTTATTTTCCATTTTTATGAATATGGACACTGGCATTGTTACAGTAAAAATAACATAGAAGAGCAGAGCATAAATGAATGTGCTATATCACAAATTTTTTGCTCTTCACTGTCATTTTTATTGTAACAATGCCAGTGTTCATATTCAAAACAAACCATATTAGGTATTATGATGAACAATTTTTGAATATACAGGTGAAACTTGGAAAATTAGAATATGATGCAAAAGGTCATTTATTTCAATAATTCTGAACTAGACTGAAAGACCATTTAAAGACTCAGGAACCCTTTGCAGGTGTTTTGGATTCAGTAGCTGATTAGAGTGTGACACTTTGAGCCTACAATATTGAACCTTTTCACAATGGTAAATAAAGGCTTAACATATCTTGCTTTGCATGTAATGAGTCTATATCATACATTAGTTTCACCTTTTAAGTTGAATTACTGAAACAAATGAACTTTTGCATGATATTCTAATTTTCCTAGTTTCACCTGTATGTACCATCGTTTAGAAAGCGTACACTTCCGATTTACTTTAAAAATCATGTTTGGATGTACAATGTCCTATTTAATTTTCCATATCCTTTCATAAAAATGCTCAGATCTATCTCATGCTGTTGTCTGTAATCAGCGTGTGTCTTTTGCTAACATATTCTCTCTATGAGCCGAGTGCCCTTTGTTTAGCTGAGACAGAGAGATGATTTTGAAGAAGTGAAAGTGGGCCCACATGGCGCGCAGGGACCCGGGAGTCACACAGAGGGGCCTGGACGAGAGGAAAAACACTCTCTGACATAATTAACCTTCACTCTCTGCATTTACAGTGGCCCCGGCTGGGACTTAGGGGCCTCCTGCTGCACCATGGGGCCCTGAGCTGCTGTGGTGACATAGAAGGAGACGGTTTAAGCTAGGTTAACTAAAGCACTGTGATAAAAGATGGGATAAATAAGGAAAGTCTTGTCCCCGACTTTAAATATGAATAAGTAGGCTAATAAGTGGATGATTACTGGTGCAGGGGCTGTTTCTGCTGATAATGGTGTGCTGCATTCAGTGCTTTGTAGGCTGCTGTACAGTTCAAATTTACCTATATGCTGTTGGGGATGGGTGTTTAAACATACACATTGGCCCTTCCAAAATAACTGATGTGCTAAATATGAATTTGATCTATCCAATTTGAGTCCCGTCAAACATGGGTGAGGG
Source organism: Hypseleotris bucephala (assembly GCA_036025885.1). Taxonomy (NCBI): domain Eukaryota; kingdom Metazoa; phylum Chordata; class Actinopteri; order Gobiiformes; family Eleotridae; genus Hypseleotris; species Hypseleotris bucephala. The sequence goes on from JAVQKG010040073.1 coordinate 2,874, forward strand.
AACGAGATCTTTCTCATATTTGGAATAGCCTATATGGAATAAAAGAAGTGAATGCACTTATTTTGTGGCAATATACTTTAATAGTTCTCTCTGTTACTTTTTCATTCCTTGTTAGCATTTGTGCTAGCCCAAGGCATTAGCGGTGTGTAGCAGCTGTGCTCTATCTTCTGTTCAGTATCTGATATCTGCAGTAAAAGTGTGGACTGATATGTGCTAACAAGGTGAACACCACTGGCCTCACCTCTCGATGCGTTAATAAATGCAGTGGTTTGACAAACCACTGTCTGTTAATGTATGCACATCACCTGACTGTGACAGGGTGAGAGAGGGCAGGTAAACAACACTGTGCAGATGGAGGGCTGAGAGATACTGTAAAATAGATGAGATCTCCCTTTGACACCTCCTCTTATTAACTCTGACTTGACAGGCAGCAGATGTCCCTGAATCTGGATTTTAGAATTCAGTGGTACAGGTATAAATGCACATCTCTAATATACTCTTAAAATGTCCCTTTTTACACAAAGTTCAACATTTCTGAAGTAATCAGTATACAATGTAATGTTACTAAGACTTATTTACAAAATTAACACAGTAATATTATCACTAACCTGTCTCTGCTCCGTCGAGAGGGGAAAGCAGCGTTACATCCAGCCACAGTGCACACATGCATCTCTTTGAGGTGCACGTTCTTGTAGTGCAGTTTCATGCTGTAGGAGCTCTTGAAGCTTTTCTTACACACATAACAGATCTTAGGGTCAGGGCTGGAGCAGGGGTCTCCGTCTGGTGAGTGAGAGGTGGGGAACTTTGGTGGACTGGCACCATAACCCATGGAAGAGATGAAGCTCTCATGCAGAGCAGCCATACTGGCAGCCGCTGCAGCAGCTGCAGCCATGCCTCCATTGTAGAGTCCATACTGGCCCATACAGAACATGTCATAGGTGGGGTCACTCAGCTCCTCTTTGATCTTTATAGGAGGCTGATGTGGAGAGGGTGAGGAGTGACCTTTTCTCTCCATCTCCTTTAACTGAGCTTCTTCACCGGCCTCATCGTCCAGGTCTTTGTCGAGACCTCTGCCTGCCCTGTGTGCTTTATGCTGGTCATCTACGTCCATCATCTCATCTCGATAGAACATTTTAGAATCTGAATTTTCAGATTCATTTTCAAAGTCTCTCTCATGATCCTGGTCTTCTGAGGTAAAGCTGTCCATACATCGTAGATCCCCGGTGCTCCGCAGATCATTACCTCCTCTGCTGTCACTGCCAGTGCCATCTCTACAGTCATCCTCACTATGTCTCATCATACCTCTGAGGGCCAGACCTGGACTCATCTCGTCCTGAGAAGGAGACTGTTGTCCACTGCCTCCACTGTGGTTCCCAGTGCTGCTGATGTTACAGTTTCCATTCATTTTGATGTTATTGTGGAGGAGAGATGAATGATGATGATGATTCTGAATATTATCTTCATCATCATCTTTGTCTTCATAGTCATCTGCCACATCAATCACTTCCTTCTCAATCTTGACTGGCATACTTGATTTGCGTGGTTTCTTTTTGGGAGTGGGGTCACTGTTACTGGTGTGGTCGTGGTTGGCACTGGGTGTATGTAGTCGATGGGACATAGGTCCTGTGTCTGACATGTGGATATTATTATGTGAGGCTGCAGCTGCAGCTGCTGCTAGGAGCTGCTGCTGCTGGTCCATCAGAGTGGTACTGTTGGTGGTGGTGGGCAGGATGGGGCTGGTGGGCAGAGACACTGGAGGACTGACCAGGTCTGCAGGAGACAACAGTGTACGGTAGAACGGGGGCACAGGCTGGACAGGCTGTACTGACTTCAGAGAGGGAAACACCAGAGGACTTTGGAGAGGTGACTGTAACATTGGGTCTACTGGTGGAGTAGTGAAGCCCAGAGGAGGTCTACCAGGGCTGGTCAGAGTAAAGCCACCGCTCTTGGTGCTGGAGATGACGGGTGTACCGGGAGTGGAGTTGGCACGGATGAGGTCTTTGTCTCGGTTGTTGCGTAACATTGGCATGTGTAACCGTGGGTTTGGATTGGCACTGTGACGATTCCTGCTTCGAAGAGAGCTAAAGACCATGTTACAGCCCTCTATGGTGCATCTGTGTTTAATCTTCAAGTGCACTGCATTATAGTGTATCTTAAGAGTGCCTTTGTCATAAAAGGTTTTACCACACGAGTTACAACACACTCGACCTTTCCGTGAGGTGGCCCCCATGCGGCGCATGCGGTGCATTTTGGAGGAGAAGGAAGTGTGTGTGATGGCTTTACTCTGCTCTTCTTTAGCAAAGTGGTGGTGGACCTGAGAGTCAGTCATACTGCTGGGCGGCTGAGACTGACTCTGGGACTGTGCTTGTCCTTGTGATGGTTGTGTTTGAGACTGTTGAGATGGTGTAGGGGAGATAGGAGACGCTCTGTTACTGGGCTCTGTCTTAGGTTCTATGCTGTTACTCATTGCTCCTAGGCCTCCTCGACTAGGACTCTGGCCTGAGCGGAAAGGAGACAAAGAGACTTCAGACTCACTAGTGTCCACCTGCTCTCCTTGGTTAGGTAGGGAGGGCTCTCGTAGTCTGAGAGCTGATTGCTCCAGAGGCAGGCCGTTAGGGGGTAAACCGAGCATTGGGGCAGACACTGGGTTAATATACTGGAAGGGCAGGAGGAAGGCCAGGCTGTTGGGGATGTTTTCAAAGTGGTGTATACTGGATGGACTACTGCTCTCCACATGATGAGTGAGCCCGGGGCTGCGGGTCCTGTTGTTGCTTTCAATGAATGTCCGTATGCCGGAGTCTGTCTTGGAGGAGGGAACTGTAACTGCCTGACCTTCCTTCTCCTGGATGGCCATCAGTTCAACAATAGACTTGGTCTCACCAAAGCGGAGGAACTGCTGCAGGGTGATGATCTCCTCTTCCCGAGACATGATGGTCCAGCGGTCCAGGACCTTGCCTGCAGCATCCTGGAGGCCCCAGAAGAGACAAGAGAGAAGACAAAAATACAAAACATTATTGATTGTGCATAATCAGTGTGCTCAAAAGAGAACATAGAGCAGGGGTTAGTTTGGAAGGGCAAGCTTTTCTGCTCATGAAATTCAGAGACCCCTGGAGCAGCACGCTTCTCAGAGGTTTGTCAAAAAGCTCACTATGTATGCACTGTCCCTCTTCTCCTATTACCATCCCCCTGTTTGTTTAAAAGACTGATACACCGATATAGTTACATACAAGTGAATATACCTAATACCTATTATCTGTGCTTTTGTAAAACGTGAACTCCTCTTAGGACTCCCTCTGTTCACAAACACAACCTAAGGAGGTGTGTGTATATGTGTGTGTGTGTATGTGTGTGTGTATGTGTGTGGGGGGGGGGGGGCGATATAAAATGGCTAACAGACATAATAAAATCATTAATGATAAACACTAATGACACTGTACTGAATGCATTTCCGTCTACAGATATTGAATAACCTGAGGGTAAATAGTACAAAGAAGTGAAAATATAGGAAATCCCGGTTAAAATACTGTAAAAGAAATGCATATTGAATGTCATTCGTAGTTGAACAAAATATTTAGAGAAAAAATTAAGCCATGTTTGTTAAATAAGACTGCAAAGACAACAGAAAAGTCTAAACATGAGAGAGACGTTGAATAAAAAGATGAGGTACAAGTGACACCCGGAGAATAAAGCAAGCTGTGACAATTAGTCCCAATTAAACGTTAACATTTGATACATGCTCCTGCTGCTGGCATCTATAAAAGATAAATGGCAACTCTAGTGAGTAAAAAGCTGTAAAACCAACATCACAAAGCACAAAGGGCCTGTAAGGAGAAAACACAAGATAAATGTTTAAAGAGTGAGAGATAGAAGAGGGGAGAGACAGAGGAAGAGCAGCAGAAATACACCAAATAACAGTGTGAGTGCTTTCAGATCATGCCCTCAGATATACTGGAGAAAGAGATTCTTCTGAGACCAAACATCAATAGTCACTGGGGTATTTGTTGTTAAATATACATTAAAAAACATTTTACACTTTCATTCTGTGTGCGCTGTGGAGTTTCGCCCGGAGGTATGACTTTAAATTCCAGCCTGGGCACTATTATTTCATACTGCAGGGCCATCTGGGCATTAGTACTTCCATTGGATTTAATTGAAACAAAAAAATAAAAGCAAATTAGGAAGTGAATCTTTAAATAGTCTTACAAGCAACAATCCGTCTGAAATTGCAGTTATAAAAAGTAGAGCAGTTACAAATTATTGTGTGTCGTGTGTGTCTTATAGATTCCATTGCAGCTTAGCTTACATCTAAGATCTTCAGAACAATTGAAAACTGTGAATGCCACTAAAAATAAAGATTAAATATAAAAAAATGTATAATAAAAAATTAAAGAAAAAAAAACATGTGTACAAAAGTATTTCATTTTCCTATCTTTAGAAATGGAAAATAGAATGTGACATGGCACTTCTTTCTTGGTCTTGAAAAAGTCAAATTGGAATAATACGGAACAAACTCCAAACTATTAAATTTTGGCACAACTAGTCCACTGTCAAGAGGTCAATATGAAACACAAGTGAAACTGGGCTTTGTCTGTGATGACCACTTCTGGACAGTAGTCAAGAATCACTCTCAAAGATAAGCACAGTGTGTACCGGGTTACTGGGTTTTTAAGCAATATTCCCCCTAGCTGTCCCCTGCAATCTCTGGAAGAAACTGCAAATTCAAGATGTCTAAACAGGGCCAAAAAAAAAAAAATCATTAAAGACAATCCTCACCCAGAACGTGAACTGTTTGACCTCCTACCTTCAGGAAGAAGATACAGGAGCCTTAAAAGCCGGACTTACAGACTCAAAACACACGGATGGATGGATTAACTGGATTAACTAAAGCACTTGACTGAACACTGATTTTGTGACATTGAGAAATTTTGTTGCACATGCACTAGTACATAATGACAAAATGACAAAAGCTTCTTATTCGTATTTTTAGTATTTTTATCTAATACACAACCTTTTTAACAACAAACACAACTAAACCACAAAAGTGCAAATGTGATATGACTGTGTGTATGAACTATGAGTGGATAAATATTGGGATGTAATGTTGTCATCATGTTTGCAGATCCACACAGTGGCGTTGCGTCTCAGTCCACTTCCCTGCATTAGCCCGTGTGATTGTGAGAGAGAAATAAATGTGCCATTAGAAGCACTTTTACAAGTAGGCACTCATCTCCCAATTAGCTTAATGTGGCCCTCTTTGGCTTAGATTTTCCAGGCGTGCCCCACCTCTTCTTGTACACTCCTTTCAATAAAATCTCATTAATCCAGCCCTCCCCCGTCTCCCCCATTGCTATGACATATTAGTCTGTCATTATGCATCCAAGAGTCCTTTAAACAAAACCGCTAAACCTCTGTTTGCCAGGTTAATGACTATTAGCCAATAATTACAGCTGAGAGACGCTGGGGTACCACTTTATCTGGTGGACGGCTTGCTGCTGTTAGTTTATTTTATCTGGCTGCCTTCATGTCTTCCAGAATGACTCTATGGCCGTATTTATTCATCACGCTTGCCACTGCAGTGCATTCTTAATTCATCGCTGTCTCTAACACTGTGCGGGTAAGTCTGCTGGAGTGGGTGTGGAGCAGAGTATCTACTTTGCAAATTGCTGACAATGAGGATGAGCAAATGATGGCCTTGTCATGGGCCAGGGCACCACTGTCAGTTCAAACAAATCAGGTAATTATGCAATTAGCAGGTTATGTGTAAAGCTCTATTAAAGGCTGTAGATGTAGCTTATGAGGTGGCTCGGTGTGCACCAGGGATTAACAGTTTAACATTACAAATGCTCCTCTCTGTAATCATCACCTATCATGTCCACACACCACCCTCTGTTTGAAAGCAGAAACTGATATGCAATGTCTAACACAGAGCAACAAAAAGAAACATGTTGCCCACCTTTGTCTGGCCTTTAGAAGATAATGTACCCCTGACCCTAATTGAAACTTTGTCATGTCCCACCCCATACTGTACACATTTACAACTTACTTTTTAAAATATCTTTGTATCTTATTTTTAATCTTACCTATGGACCATGTGCTGTGTCCTTAATAAAGTTTATAATAATACTACATCATGTTAAAGCTACACTAACTGATTTATTTAATTATCTAGTTATTAGTACAGCATAGGGAGGGAACTGTTTAACCAATCACACACTCTGACCGATGGTCGCAAAAGAGAGAAATTAGGAAAGTGTTTCATTCAAACTCAACATTTTTAGATGCATCACTTTTACAGTCACAAAATCAGGTAGTGAGCTTTAACATAATAACATTACAATGCACTGTTTGTGGAGGATAGTTTCTTTACATCAAATCAGAAGACATTTGTAGAGAGAAGGATCACCACACACAATGGCCGGGTAAACCATGGGAACCACATTGATCCACCAATCACCTTGCTGTGAATGCGATCTCCACCAAGCCCTTGGAGGATTCCCCATTGATCTCTGGCCCTGCTATTAGATCCCATCCCTCAAAAACATCTCTATCCCTGTGTTTGCCACTTCAAGGGAGGTTAAGCAGAAGTTCCTTGTGATCTGAGAAGGTCTTGAACTCTATGGCACTATTCTTTCCATATTCTTGCTTTTGCTTCCCGGCCGGGCCTTACTACTATATATGAATAATGCAAAGGATCTAGTGGCGAGGGGTATGCCATGGGGGATGGGAGGGTTCAACAAAGCCTATCGCCTAGAGCCATCACATCACAGGGCAAGATCTCCCTAAAGACCCATGGTATACTGCTTGCTCCCCCCATTGGCTTGGCAGTGGCAGGGCATAGGTCATGTGTGAACAACCCGAACTGTGATGGACTACAGGGAAATCAGCTGCTACTGTCCAGACGTGGGTGGAACCGCATTTGTAAGAATCAGAGGGGTTGAAATTTGCACTCTGATCTTTGGAAATTCTACATTCAGGCTCGGTGCATCAAAGGACTTGGCTACTTTTGGATGTGACCTAACTTGGTGTGAAGGACTTGAAATCGTTTACTTTTAGATGCTGAAAATGTATTGTTTGTAGATGTTTTGGTTTAACCCATGTAAGCTGTGATGTTTAGTTTCATTGGTTAAAAATACAAGTGCAAGGCAATTTTAGTAAAATTAGTAATGCATCAAATTTATATAGCGCTTTTCTGGCCACTCAAAGACTTTTTACAATTGCATTATTAATTCACTCCATACACTGGTGGTGGTAAATTACTTAAGTTGCCACAGCTACACACTCACGGAAGCGTGGCTGCTACTTTGCGCATAAGGCCCCTCCGACCACCACCAAAACACAGCCACATTCATACATATCTTACCCAGGGACACAACAACAGTATGCACTCTATAGACCAGAACGCAGACCTCCACCAAGTCAGTCAAGTCAGTTTTGAAAAAAGCCTGGATTAGACCATGATACACAAAATGCAATCAATTGTTCCTTCTCTAAATTTCATTTAAATCTGTGCACTAATTTTTGAATTGCACAGGCTGACAAATGAACGCTACCAAAAACATTTAAGTACAAAATAATAAAGAACAATGATTTATATGTTCAGTACTTGATATTATGGTATTTGATTATTAAACTAATCACCAAAACAGGCTGACTCACCAAACCCTCAGCTCTCAACCTGGTTTCTATCTTTGGTTAAAAATTTACAGCGCTGTGCTAGTTGTTTCAATGGGTACACTAATTGACCTGAGTGAGATTTACTACAAACAACATGGATTGGAAAGGTGCTGCGAGGGAGTTCTTCTTTAAAGCTTCACCACAAAGGTGTGAGTCACTCTTTGGCATATCCCCGTTTCCAGGTGGCATTTAGTGAATAGTTTTCAGGCTCTTTTCTCACGAGTCTGTTTTTGATTTCTTTTTGTGATCATTTTAAAAAGCGCTCCTCACCCCTGAATCATCTAAACCCTTTGACCTCCATTCCACCATCACCACCTTCTTCTGTTTTACAGCTGTCCCTTGGAATCTTTTAAAAGTGGAGAGGACGCAACTTTGGCCATAGTCCAGTGGAGGTGCACATGGAAGTGATTTTAGGCCCTGTTTCAGCTCTATGTAGTGTATTTCTGGTCAGAACATTCATAACTGGGGATGGGACAATATACAATCATATCGTAAAAACTCTGATAATTAATCGATTGTGGCTATTTTTAACATCAATCGTAACTTAGTTGCACATCAGTGCCTTTCAGATCTTACTGTGAACAGATCATTTATTGTATCAAGTAAGTATCCTATAAAGTTCAAGTGATATTAGTGTCAACCTACAATAAAATGGACCGTTGAGATTATAAACAACATTTTAGGGATTTTTTAAAAATGTTTTTAAATTATTGTGATATTATAGTTAAGCACAATTATTATGGCCACAATAATCGTGAGACAAAAATGTATTTATTTTGCCATATTGCCTACCCCTCTGTATTTAAATGTCTTACACGTCTCACACGTTGCATTTTAAAACCTTCCAAAAATAAATAAATAGCTTATTTCTAAAAGCTTTATACCAAACTAACCAATAATTTAAGGTTGTATCTAATTTTTGGGTGAAATTCTTGGACACCAAATCTTTATAACTGTGTTTTAATATCAACCCTTTACTTGACGTTTTAAAGCTGAAATTACTCAAAAATAGTCCAAATGCAGATTAAACCTTATCATTCTAAGGGTACAACTTGCTTACTACCTTATCCCTTTCATAGTCCCAAATGACAACACACATCCCTGCTTGGTGCTTGGCATGCAAACAGTGCTTTGGCCCGATCCCAGCGGAGATGCACATGGAAGCCATTTCAGGCCCTGTTGCGCCGCAGCCCGAATTTCAGCTGCACTTCTGAAGACTTCCATGTGAACGGCGTCTGGGTTTCTGGACTGATGTATCGATTCCCTGTCTCTTTTCCACCCCGGCATTCACCATCCCATCAGATTGCCTTAGCCAGCTGTGCTAAAGGAACCGTGCGCGAAACTCAGCGGACCTAGTACAGAGCCAGAGGGGATGCCGTGGAGAAGAAGTGTTAGCAGTGGAAGGGAAAGATGGTCCGGATTAATTGAGGATGATTCGTGTGATACGCTGGCTCTGAATACAGGAGCCAGGTCTGTCATAGGGGCCTGTTGGACAGATGTGGGCTCCCTTAAGGGCCCATGGAACGCAGTGATGCAGCTGAGGAAGGGTCTGTCTACCCGGTGTGTATGTGTGTGTGTGTATGTGTGTGTGTGTCTGTATGTGTGTATGTGGGTAGACATGTGTAAAGGGGGTCAGACAGGCATTAATTTCTCACTTCTCATTTGTCTTCATTACTGGGTTGGCAAGAGGCTAGTCCCAAATAGTTCCATTAACATAGGCTCACATTTTGACTATATACTGTATCTGCCTCAAGTTATTTAAAATTTGCAGTTTTTGTAAGCATTCAAATATTTTTCCTGCATTTTTTTCCATTTTTTTATATCATTCTCGAGAAAAAAATCTGGTACTATACTAGGTCTCTTGAAATGAAAGTTAATGTTTGGATTCGGTTGTTGCCTGTCTAGATGGCTGAATAGTTTTTCTCCTCTAACGCAATTGAATTTAAATGTTTAATTTAAAAAATCTGTTATTTTTATTTTTTAATTTAATAAAAAACAAACAAAAAAAACAACAACCGATGCTCATTATTCTGATACTTCCTGGTTTGTGTGAGACTGTGACAGAGTGTTGAGATGGAAAGGAAGGGAAACGTTCAAACTGTACAAAATCAAGTAATGCAGCTTCAATAGGTACACCGATATCCCTAATAAGACCATTTTGTTACTACTACTGCTGCTAATATATTCTAATGGGGTATATGGCAAACAAATATCCTCAAATCTCATTCCCCTGCTATAATGCGATTTGCCAGTAAAAATATGTACCCGCTTATAAGTGCAAAACACATCCAGGGCCAATCAAAAGAATCACTTTGTCACCGTGTTGAAGGAAATGGGAGTGAATGGATAATGGAGTAATGCAGTAAAGGTAAACCTCCCCAAATCATTTTGTTTTGGGCCGAGGGGGAAACAGATAAAGGTGTCTCGAATGCACAGACACACTACATTAGCAGCGCCTTTTAGCTCTTCCACTGTGCGTTTGCAATGGAGGGAAGAGAATAAGCTAATGCACTCTTTACTTAATGTGATCAGGGCCATTATTGACATGCTGCCAGGAAGATGCAAGACCATTAATTCCATCTCCTCTCCCTGGTAGCTTCCCTCCACCCCACGTTTTACACTATTTCACTGCCTCGCAATACCAGCCTGTCCTGGGCACCGCAAAGGAGGCTATGTCATGTTAACTGTGAAACTAACTGGTGAACTTGTAGACCCCAAATTTTTAAATTATGATGAATATTTGATATGTGTCATTTTTATGTCTTGGGGGCCATCTGGCAGAATATGTAAACCAAATTTCTGAATTGATAGACTTAGTAAGAATTAAGTTTGAGAATTAAGTTGTTAACAAAAAAAATTAATATCTTATAATTCTAAGGGGACAATTTGCTTAGTACCATATCTATTTCATATTTATAGTATTGGCCTAAATGACACCACTTCCCTGCTTGCTGGTATGTGCCTGGCATGCAGCTTGGCCCGTTCATCTTGAAAGCAGAAGAATCCAACGTGGCGGCAGTGTAATTTACACCAGCCCGGCCTATGTGCCAGATCACATCAATCCCAGAAGCTCATTGGCGCAAATCTCCCCTGGGCCAGAGATGGTGTGTGTTTATGTGTGTGTGTGCACGTGTGTGTGTCGTTGTGTGTTTTATTTGTATATGCGTGATGATGTGGGTACTACAGGAAGTGGTGTGTAGGTCTCTTGGGGCAGGCGTCCAAGTCCCTGGGCCTGTCTACTGTCATGGGTTCCTGGATGGTGATTAGTTACTGCAAAAATAAACAACATAACCATCTGCTGCTGCCTTCTTTGTACTGTAACCTAGCCACACTGGAGAGCTATGGACCATCACAATGCAGAGGAATGGAGAACAGGAGAAGAAAACACACTTTGTGAATGTGAATGCACTTTCACTATTTAGTAAGGATGCACTGAAACATATACTGTCTGATACTGGAGCCAATGTCATTTATTATACTATAGCCTGATTATGACAAATGACCTTGTATTTCATTGTAACTTACAAATTTCAAAAGTTAAAGATATTTTAAAGGCCATCTGGACTTATATTTTAAGTTTATTATTTCTGATAATACAATGCAACATGTTCATTATTCACCCGATTGTAGTGTCTTTTGCGTTAGTTACACTACACCCTCTGTCGCAAGAGTCCTATTGCCTCCGTGAAGGCCCAAGTTTAACGACTAATGTTAAAATGATCTGTTAATCAGTTATCATGTTTAATGAATTAAGATTAATTAACAAAAGACAAAATATAAGTAAGAAGCATATATTTGTATCTTCACCCATTTGATAATCATTTAAAATAATCATGACTTCAATTATCTTCAAAATCATCACAACCAGCATTTCTTCAATATCAGCCCTATGACAGGTAATCTAAAACAATAGGTTTAGCAGCGGGTCATTCCAGAGCGTTGAGGCCTTACAGAGCCAGCAGATGTTTGATCCATCCCCTCACATCTGCTCCTCCACACTCATTCCATTTCACTCCACTACTTTTTCATTGTTCCTCACGGTCCACTAAACCCTATGTTCCCCCACGCGACCCACAAATATTTATTCTACTTCATTTATACTGTCCTTTTAGTGGAGTTTCAACGCACCCAATGTTGTCACTTGTAGTTAGGAGTCTAAAATGCTATTGGTACTTCATAACGACATTTGAAAGCTGGTTCTCCTATGAAAGTTACACTCAGTGGCACTAAAGCAGGGAAATGAAAGCTGTCATTCTCTCCATTGTGGGTCCACGGGGAACCATTTTGGATCTTAAAAGCTTCATTGTCGGGTTTATTGTTGCAGAGGGTGTGTGTAGCGTACGGGTCTTTGAATTTGGGAAAGCCATGTGACGATAACTTGTCATCTCCCTGTATTGCGCTATGTGAAACTTCCTTTTATAAATGTCAACTCCCTGGCAAATCCCCTGCAGGGTGGGTGGCCCTGTCAGCAAGCCCACAAGCTGCTCAGTGTCTGGGGTTGGACCGGGTGACATGGGTGGGAAGGGGAGGGAATCAATGTTTGTTTAGACCACCTTTAGGTCCAAGATTACCAGCGAAAGGTGTGACTTTTAGAATCACAAAGCAATATTTTGTTATTTTAATTACGTGTTATATTGAGAGGGACATGGTGGCGGAGGGGTTAGTGCTCTTGCCTATGAGCAAGGAGATTGTAGGTTTGATTCTTTGGTTGAACGGGTGGACTCTGCATGTCCTACTCTGTTACTGTGGGTTCTCTCCAGATACTCCGGCTTTCTACCACCGCCCCAAAAAAATGCATGTATCTAGTGAATGAATGTGAGTATGGAATGGTTGTCTGTCTGTGTATGTCTCAGTGTCAACCCTGTGACTAACTGGTCACTATCCAGGGTATACCCCACCTAAGGCCTTTACTGGGACAGGCTGTGACCAGATACTTGTGACTTCTAAAGGGAAAAACAGTAAGAGATTATCAATTGAATACATGTCACATAGATCCATTCTGCTCTTTCAGGCAGGTCTACTTTGAACTTTTTTTGGCTCTGATATGAATTTGCAAAATTAATGAGTGGTGATAAATGCTGATTTTTATTTAAGGGAATTACCAAAATCACAGACGTGCTTGAGAGCTTACAACATTTGGAAAGCACCTAATCATTATTAAAATCAGTAGATTTTGCCAATTTTCAAGAACTTTGGCATCCCAGATCTACTTTACTTCACAATGAAAACAAAACGTCATAATTACTTATATGGTCTGTTTTTCTATCTTACTGTAGTTGACCATAGGAACTGTTAGTCAACTAAAGTCTTGCCCAGTAGAAGGATTGATAGACTAAGGCAGTATTGCAAAGGGAAGAGGCTTGTCAGAGTAACAATAAAAAGTATAAAAAACAATTTGTATATTTGTAATTTTATAATTTCTCACATATTTCAACAATCTACCTAAATGGTACTGCTGTTATGTTGAATAACTGTCAGCTTTACATACTTTTACAATTTAGTAGTATAGTTAATATAATGTATCAATCCATATTTGCATTTCAAAATTCTTAAATCACAATACCACAAACTGTCAATTGAAAACTTTGTAGGTTTACCTTTATCTGGGCCTAGGTGTAATGCAATCTTCATGAGTTTGTGTCTGGCCCAGTGTAGCGGTGGTGTGCTCTGGTATTGATCCCTATAACCTTGTGGTGTGTAGGATTTTCTCTGTAAACGCAATGAGCCGAAGCCCCTTCCACTCCCCTCTGCCCCGCGTCGCGCTACATCCTAAACAGCCATCACAGAAACTCAATACCCAGGTCTTCATCAAGCTAGCTGCTACGTCCCACAAGGCTGCTGCTAAGTCAATTTAGCACTAACGTAGCATCTCACCTCTCGGACCTGTTGCCAGACTAATATGTCGTGCTAATACGTCTACCCACATGAATTACAACGCGGTGAGAGCCATCCAGATGCAATAAGTATGGATTAGCTAATGTTCGGGTGTCCTGTCTACGTCTTGTCGAAGAATTAGCCGTAGTAATAGCTTTTAGCCATCGTGTCTGGCAGTGGCTATAGGAGAGGTGAGACCAGGCCACGGACACAGCGGACTTCTGGGATTTCTTACGCGCTCTGGGAAAAAAACTTTCGAACGGGCCGGAGTAGAAACGAGACAGGCGAAAGAGATAGCATCGAGGAAATGATTAGCGGAGGAGCTAAGATGGAAGAGGCGCGACAATACGCTAATGTTTTTTTGTTTTTTTTGTAACTATTGATTAAGCTGCAGGGCTAGAGGTGGTCAGGTTAGAGGTCTCCAAGTCTTTACCTTGTCTGCTGTACGTCAGTGTGGTTAATGCCATTGATTTGTATTGTACTCTCCGATCTGGCCCGCTTGTAGGCCTGATCAGCCCCGACAGAGGAGGAGTGGGCCGGGAGCACGGCTCAAACAAAAATGTGGGAGAGGAAGTTAGAGTCTGGTCAAATGGGGGCGTAATTAGACACCATGCTACCACTAAACAGTATTTATTGATCAGGGATAAATATCTTCCCCGGCCAATGGGCCGAAGAGCTTTAATAATTCACGGTGCGCATAACTCTCACACACGCAGAAACCATTTACTTTGACCTGTATGTCGGTTTCAACTTTACTTGTGTCCTAGGAAGATTGTTTTGTGCAGTATTTCATAATTATTAAACAATAAAGTGGGAAAGAGCTCTGTTCTATTATTGAGTGAAGAAAGTTAAATTAGCTTGAAGTCATAAAAATTTGGACTGGTATTTGTGGAAAGATGTGTTTGTTTTGTCAATTAGTCTTTTATTGGTTTACTTTTTTGGAATACGTTTTCTGGATACAAGATTAAAAACATTCGGCATGACCGTAAAAGCATAGTTAGACTGGTATACCAACCCTGCATACATTTTTTTCAAAAGTGGGGTCTGGTCCTTTGCTCATAGTGAATCATTGACCAATCACAAGCTCTTTGCAAGCCACAGTGGTGCGTGTTTTGTTGTCCGTGTCATACACAAACTTTGCTAATGTGACTTCCTGGTCAATGACAAGTATGTCTTTTTAGCGCAATGTTTAGCATTTCTGAACGGTTTTGGTAAACTCTGCCATTGAAATTGAATGCAGTCAATGAGGGAACGGATTAACATCCATCTTTGTATAGAATCAGAAAAGAGTTAGTCGTGGCATGCCAAGCAACAGAATAGTGGCATTAATGTATTTATATGCACTTTAGAGGCCAGACGACCTTTAGGTTGATAGCACGACCTGTTAACTAATTCACAGATCCTTCTTACATCTACCACATAATGCCACATGAGAAGTTGTTAACATTTATATAGACATGCACTGTGGCCCCCGTGTATTTTCTGGGTTAACACAAACACAGGTGCACACAGGGGCCATGGTTGCCATTGGCGATCCTTGCAGGCAGATGTGGAGTGAGTGCCAGGGGCCCGCTGAGTGCCCCCAGCTCAGGGCAGGGCATCGTGTTCAGACGCTTTGATGTGTGCCTGGCTGTGCTCTGTGTAAGCCGCGGACATGCCCATGGAAAAATACAAGGAGAGCTCTGACACTACACTACACTCCAGACTCACAGGGGCAGTTAGTGAGTGCATACACCCAGGTGGACAGCTGTGTGGGGTACTTACAGGGCAAAAAGTTCTAAACTGAAGGAATTTGAAGTTTCTTTTTAGATTGATTTGAAATTAAAACACTGGTACACTCTAAAACCCGACAAGTAAATTCAACTCAATTAATCATTTACATTTCTTTAACTCAAATTATTTAAGTCATTTATTTTGTCCAGAGAGGCTACTCAGTGCTGTTGTATTCATAGTTTTTTAAATATCTTTTATACACTCATATATCTGATTGAATTTTGGAATTTTTGAGTAAACTGGATAATATTTTGTTTTTACGGTATTTGTCATAAACTAAATAAACTCAATGGAAAAAAAAATGAATGAAGTACAAATAATTAATTCATTTTAGTAAGCAGGACTATTGGTTTTACAGTGTAATGATTTCTACTCATCTAAGACATTTTAACTGCTTAAAGGTAAACGCGGACCTCCACCAAGGCACAAAAAAATTCCTAAATCCAATTCAAATCACTCCCAAAATGTTATCAATTGTTCTTTGCATGATTCTTAACCTTCCCTGAAAATTGCATCCAAATCTGTTCAGCAGTGTTTAGGTAAAGTTACTTAATTACAGACATACAAATGCTACCAAAAACGTTACCTGCTTGGCTGAGGTTTTAACCATTGTGATTACGCAAGCCGGCAAAACTACCTAATACTCTGACCATTGATTTAAATTGCAAAGTCCAACAAAGTGACTGTACCCCAAAAGTATCTGTTATGCATAACTTGAAATGGTGTTAAGTCATGGAATCAATGTGTAGTAAGTAACCTCTACAACAACAGCAGTCATTTCGATAAAAATGCATTGCAGTCTGTTTGTGTCACCAAAACCAAGTGTGAGGTTGCTGGCAAGGCGACACTAATTCTTCTAGGGTTAAGTCACTATGTACTGCGGTGTAGCCATGTAAGGTACGGGCTAACACTGGGCCGCGCACTCAAGCAGACAGTTCAATGTTGGAATTCGGCGAGACAAGCAGAGGGATTTGGGCCTGTGCTTTTGTTACCTCTTTACTTTACATAATTGCATGTTACATTTCCTCAGCTGGATCAGAAAAAGTGATGGAAAAAGAGTCTGTATATCATTACGTTTTGGCAGTGTAAGCTTGTGTGTGTATATGTGTGTGTGTGTGTGTGTGTGTGAGAGAGAGAGAGAGAGAGAGAGGTAGTACTATTAGTATAAGTGTGTGTATACATGGATTGATGTGAATGTTTTTGCTTGCTGGTCAGAGTGGCTAGTGTTTTTCAAAAGATACTAGCCGCCTTTTTTACTAGCCATGATTAGCTGAAAACATAAGTTTAGTAAAGTTCTATATCTTCCAAATGTGTCTTATCAGGCACTACTATGAGGTCAAAAAGGCTGAACATCTTTAAAACATGCCTAGGTTAAAGCTGCACTACCTGATTTTAGGACTGTAAAAACATTTTCCTAATTCCTCAACGTTGCGGCCTTCCATCACAGTCTCACAAAAACAAGGAAGTATGTACACAAGCCAGGAGGTATGAGAATTACAGCAGAGATCTGGAGTTGACTTTCTAGTTCTTGAGTAAAGTTGTTATGGCTTGAGTGTGTGTATGCGCTTGAGTGTGTGTTTATGTGCTTCAGTGTGTGTGTGTGTGTGTGTGTGTGTGTGTGTGTGTGTGCTTGAGTGTGTGTATATGTGCGTGTGTGCGCTTGAGTGTGTATGTGCGAAACTGTGTGTGTGCGCACTTGAGTGTATATGTGCGTAAGTGTGTGTGTGTGTGTGCGCCCTAGTGTGTATGTATATAAACTCCTTCATCACTACACTCTAGCTGCGGCCTCTTGAGAGAAGGCCAGGGCAAATAAAAGAACATTAAGGATATGAATAAGCTAGGGCTCTAATGCGAGCTGTGAAACAATAAGGAACCACAACAATAGTAGACATTTCATCTCCTTATTGTCTAATCGCCCATTTGACTGCCAGTGAATTTCCCCTCTTAACCCTTGAGATGCTCGCTAATAGCTCTCACAATGGAATTATTTACTAGCCGCGTGGCAGGGGGGCAAATGGGTCAAATTGTGTGCGCGTGCTGCCCGGGTTATGTGCGGCGTGAGTGAATGAAAGGCAAAATGATGAAGTCAAGTGGAGCGGGCGGTGAGTGAGCGCGGACAGAAAGGGGACCCTAGCCGAAGCGCTAAAGTGAAAAATCATGCAGAGGGGCCTAGCAAGTGTCCTAGGGGAGAAGTGACTACATCTACAAGGCCACTCAAGTGCTCTTAAATATGAGAGGAGTCCAGTAATTTGTAACAAGTCTGCAGCCACCACTACCATGCACCTACATACCTCCACCGTCATGTACCAGAAACAAAAGCAGGCCATTTCAAGCTAATTAATTACTAACAGCACATTTTAAATGACAAGACACAGTAGTATGTAAATGATTGTATTTCAAAATGCCAGTCTAGTAGGTTTAGCTTAAATCCGACTCAAGACAGTTTGCCAAAATATCACTCCCTGCTCCTCGCCCTGGTTTTCTGCCAATCTACCGTCCTGTAAAAGTGGCCAAAAAATGTTTAAAATAATAATAATAATAATAAATGTCTAGTGGCTACACAGTGTACAATTATCAGTAAATTAAAAATCAATCATGCACATTTGTTTTGAGAAGCCCTCTATGTTTAGTGATTCTTAGCTTAGTTGGTAAATATGCTAAAACAGTTATGCAGAAATTCAGGTTCAAATCTCTAGAGATATTCATTTTTATTTCTAGCAAGAACTAGCAAGACTACGTATCTACACCCAGGAGGTACATGACGGTGGAGGTGCATGGTGGTGGAGGTACATGGTAGTGGAGGCTGCAGCCAGACCCTCTTGCGCCCCCCGCCTCTTGTACTCCCAGTCCCTTCCTCCGTTTCTCCCGCAGGTCCGGAACAGGTACAAATGGCTATATGCTGTAAAAGTCCCTCACCATGTTTGCACTTGTCCTTAACAGCGTGTAAAACAAAAAGAAGAAAATGGGCTCTTGTCTATTCACAAATTGCTTTCGCGGACACAAAAGCTCCCTGAATGAACACGTCAAAGTGCTATTAGTAATGTCAGTGTTCTAAGAGGCTGCAAAGCTTTCTGTCAATGGACTCTCATTTAGCCAGGAACTGTCATTTGGTGATTCAACACAGCAATTAGTTAATCTGAACTACAGAATCTGCCACAAGAGGTCAATTTTTATATATGAAATTCCTTTTTTATATATATATCATTAATTAAGTTTGATAAGGTAGATATGATTATTTTTAGTGATGAACCGGAAGACCAACTCGAGCCTGGAATTTTTGAAGAAATCAGGATGGAGCTGTAAGATTTTGAATAAAT
>JAVQKG010040210.1:0-12276 GCA_036025885.1 Hypseleotris bucephala
CTGTGTATGGAGCTTTGCAAGAATTATTAACACATTATTAATTTAGTAGACCTATTGATTGTTTGACATTTTCAAGAAACTAAACAGCCTGTCTTTATATAAAACATGAAGACATTTCATTCTTCGTTCTTGGTCCTTACATTGCACTTTTTCTTTTGTGTTCCCATTGACTTCTCTCTCCTCCTGCCCTTTCCTCCTCTCCCATAACAAATAACTCCTGAGTCAAAAGGGGACAGTGACGGAGCAGCCCTCTTGAGTGTATAGGGCCCTCTTGTGGCAGGAGCTGTCATGACAGTGGCTCAGATTTCAAGCTCTGTCAGCAAACTGTCAGACTAAAATAGCAGTTGTCTAGTCCAGGGATTCTTTGGTTACTACTATAGTATCAGCGCCATTGAGAAATGTTTAGAATATCCAAGTTTGTAAATTTAAAAAACATATATAACATGTGGGAGTCTAAAAGTTATAAGTGTGGGCAAAATTTAGGTGTGTGTATAAAAAGCTCTTGGTGGGCTCTATACTGCCAAACTATAACAACAGTATTGCCAATCAATTACGATTTGTTAACCAAACACCAAATATCACTAGTGTTGGTTATTCCATTAAGATTCTATTACATGAAAAGTTGAAATGTGCATAAACTACATTCTCAATTTGCCCTCTTTTGTGCTCTTCATTGTAAAAACTGTGTGTTGGATTAAGGTGGGGCATTGATTGACGGCGGTTGGGTTAGGTTTCAATCCCCCCTTATCTTTTAATGGGCCGTTCTTTGTGTCA
Source organism: Hypseleotris bucephala (assembly GCA_036025885.1). Lineage (NCBI taxonomy): Eukaryota > Metazoa > Chordata > Actinopteri > Gobiiformes > Eleotridae > Hypseleotris > Hypseleotris bucephala. The sequence goes on from JAVQKG010040210.1 coordinate 775, forward strand.
GCAGCACCACCACCTGAGCTGAACACAATACAATACATTAGTGCACACACACACGCACAGTCGCACACACACACGCACACACATACACACACACCAAAGCACTAAGTGTGACACGAGAGCCCTTCAAAGCAAACCTGTCAATGGGCCGGCTGTCACCTCACTGCTGTGGCGCCCTGGACGTGATTGATAACTCCATTGCGTCTGTCTGCAACTCCTTTTTGGACAATTTTAAATCCAGCTGCTCTGGTGTTAGAGTATCGCATAGATTATTTTACATTTTTTTATATATATAATTGTCTGGACTCGAAACTGAAAGGTTGGAAGCTGGCTATATGACTGATAGTAACTGAAATTGGTCACTTGGTTACTGTTCCAAAAATTTCCTCTATTTTTCTCTGGATGGTTTAGCATGGTTTAGTTCTCATACTGGATTTGTACTGCAGAAAACCGTTCCACTATTTTCCCACAGCTGTAGACAATGATCCAGCCACAGAACCAGACACTAGTGTAGAGAGCCTCTGATCTTCAGCTGGGGCCTCTCTGGACCTGTCTCCTTCATAAACCCACTCACAGGACCTTTATTTATAGAACTCAAATTTAATTATAGCCTCAAACTCAACCCAAAGTAAATAAAGGCCTGTTTTTATATGTGCCCGGATCAGATTTAATTCCACTGACCCCACCTCCCTCATACTGTCCCACCATCTGTCAGCACCAACCATGGAGCTGGACTAGGTTGTGTTTTAAGGCTTCTGTTATATGAGGTTTATTTTTTAAATGCAATTTTGTGTGAAATAAGTTAGTTAGTTAGTTAGTTAGTTAGTTAGTTATAATATATTAACTTATGTAATGTTTTATTTTTCAGGTCTCTAAATTTAACGGGCTGACACGGGCTGGATCACACGCTGTTGGTGGTGCCAAAAAGAGCCGTGACTTCCGACTGCCGTCCAAAACTGTGAAGAAGTACACAGCCACCGTGTCCAAGGGCCACGTCACCTACACCAAAGCCAAACAGAGAGAACTGGGCAAGAAAACCAAACTCAGCAACAACAGCAAACACAACAACGCCACATCGTCAGCGAACAATCACAATCAGCACAGCCAGCCAGCAGCCAGCCCCGCACTGGCCCACTCAGGAAAAGCAGCCGCACCAGCCCCTCACAGCAATGCAAAAACCCGAAAACAGGTGCTATTATCAAACGGGCTGCACAACACCACCACCCGCCTCAACGGTCGGCTCAACGGCCAGCGGCACAACACGCTCGCCAAGGAGGATGGCCACAAACTGACTCCGCCTGGCCCAGTCGAGTGTGCGGGTCGAGAGGGGCTGCGCAACTCTAAACGGCGTCTAGAGGTGGTCCTACATGCTATCGAGACTGGGCCCAAAAGTCCAATCATAGACGCCAAAAAGGTCAAGCTTCAGGCCACGCCCCTGGAGACGCGCAGCAGCAGTAAAAAAGTGGCCAATCAGGAGAAGGCTGTCACGCCCACTGTTGCCCTGACAACACCACTCTCTAATGGACATATAGAGGAAGCATCACCTCCACAGAGCTCCCCTGACCCCCCTGAACCTTCTAAACCCCCACCTCCAAAACAAACCTCACCCCCAAAACAAACCCCTCCCACTCCACCAGCAGCCACTCCTGAACTGCTGAACCAGCGACCCAAACGTGCGTCCGCCGGTAAACTGATGCTAATCCGCCAAGCCCAGCAACAGCTGAGCAGGAGCCGTACCTCCTCCTATCCCTCGTCCAATCAGAATCAGCCGCAGAACCCCAGCCGGGCCACTACTACCTCAGACCCCCAACACCCCTCCTCCATGACCCCCACCGCCTCCCCGCTGCTCACCAACGGCCCACTCAAACCTGCGGGACCGCGGCCCGACCGGGACAAGGAGTGGGAACGAGAGAAGGAGCTGACGCGGCAGAAGGAGCGTGAGCAGGAGAAGGAGGAGAGACAGCGCAGCAGAGTGGACGGCTGGTCAGATCTGGGACAAGTCCCGGTCTTCAGGCCGGCCCAGAGGGAGTTCCAGGACCCCCTGGTGTACCTGGACACTGTGAGGGAACAGGCGGAGGAGACCGGGATGTGCCGCATTGTGCCGCCCCCGGACTGGAGGCCCGAGTGTAAGCTGAGTGAAGAGATGCGTTTTGTTACACAGGTGCAGAGGGTCCACATGCTGGGACGCCGCTGGGGACCCAATGTCCAGCGGCTCGCCTGCATCCGCAAGCACCTCAAATCTCAGGGCATTACCATGGAGGAGCCACCTGTGATCGGTGGGTGCTGCTCATAGAAAACTGTGTGGATTCATTCTACTGCATCAGTCTACAACTTTCTACAACATGCTTTGTTGTAGAGAGATGTATGTAAAAGGTATTTAGTTTAACTGCTCTGTGGTTTGTTTCGCAGGTGGCTGTGAAGTGGACTTGGCTCGATTTTTCCAGCTTATCAATGACATGGGCGGTATGCAGCAAGTGATGGACCTGAAGAAGTGGACCAAGCTGGCCGACCTGCTGCGGATCCCCAAGTCGGCGCAGGACCGTCTGGCCAAGCTTCAAGAGGCCTACCTCCAGTACCTGCTCTCCTATGACTCTCTGGGCACAGAGGAGCGCCTTCAGCTGCAGGCGGAGGTAGTGCAGGAGAAGAAGAGCCTGGAGTCCCGTAAAGGACCTCTGGAGGGCTTCTCGGACTCCTCTGCCCCCAGCGCTCTGGCCCTGCCCCGCTATGAGCCCAAAAACGGGCTGGTTGGTGGCCTGGTAGGCGGTGCAGGACACCCCCGCACTAACGGAGTCTATCACCCTCTGAAGGAGCTGGAGGCTCAGGTCAAAGTGGGCCGCCGTCGGCTCTTCGCTCAGGAAAAACAAGGCAGAGAGGACAAGCAGCAGCAGCAGCAGCACGGGGATGAGAGGGATGAGGAGCAGGACGGGGGTGTCCCCAGCGACCAGCACAAATGTATTTACAAGGTCAGCAGCAACAACACATCATCTGTACAGCCAGTGTCATGTACAATCCATGACTCCTCTGTAATGCATTCCGAAAGCTTTATGTGGCATTCCTCTGTGCAGTTTAGTTTAATGTGAATGATCCTTTCTTTTGTTGTGATGGAACATCTTTACAAATACAGCAGTTCCTGTTATTTTTAGATCTTATTGATGGTAAACATTATTATATATGTCTAAAGAGCTAAACCTTTTTTCATTGCTAGCTGCTTTGAAAATGCATTCACGTTTTGTTCTTCACATATAATAAGATTTTGTTAAGCATTTCTGTGTGTAAGAGCTGCTCAGCTGTAGAATCTCTGAGGCTGCCAGCAGCTTTGTTGATTCTGGCTCTCTCAAATGTAGGTCAGGGAAAATTCAGACCTAAACACAGGCCTGTTCCTTCTGCAGGTCCCGCTGTGTTTAAAGCTCTGCCTTTTTGCATCTCCCAGTTCTGTTGGTGCCATTATTCTTCACATACCTCCACATCTCAGACCTAGATCCCTTTTATTTTCCTTTTCTTTTTTGGAAACACAATCCCTTACATACTATGCCCCTGGGTAACAGACATAGACCCTGTCAGCAGACATGATCCTGCCCAGCCCACAGTCTACTGTAGAGGTATACTGTTCATAGCCCTCATCAGTACGGGACAGACCTGTCTAAATACGACACATTTGATTTCATGCGATTTCCACCCAGAGTGGGTTTTATTTCACTTTACTGTGAGGTAACAAAGTGCTTGTCACGTCTATAGTGAGCTCTAATTACAGCAGGAATAAGCCCAGATAAGAGCCACTACTTTTACAGAGAAATGTTTTATCACTACCTTTTTTCTGCCATGAAGGAGAAATTATAATCATCAAAGTGGCCGGTCACTTTTTAAAACAGTTTGATCACCTTTGAGAGAACACAGTGAGATATGGACTTTGTGACACTGATTCAGCAAGGTCATGTTTCGGTCCAGTCATTTATCTTGAGGCCCACAGCACCGAGATTTATGGTTACCTTCAGAGTTACTTTTGTTGCGGAAAAGGGTCAAGTAGAGGGTAATGTAAACTTTACAGAGAACAGAACAGAAGAGGGACTTAATTTAGAAGATTTGTGCACATAGATTGGACTGAATAATTATATAAATAATGTAACTCTTGTTGCAGGGGAAATCTGTGTCTTTGACTAACTTCTTCAGGATAGCCCGGAACACTATGACTCTGTGCTTTAACAAAGAACCAGGAGCTGCTGATGTTGAGGTTAGTCACTTGACAAAAATAACAGCTTCAAACCCCAGTATAGCGTCTAAAGAAATGTCAATGATTCAAGTTGTTTAAGAGAAAAGTTAAAATATATCTAGTCCTGTCCACTCATTTACTGGTTGTTGTTATCTGCAGCAAGAGTATTGGAGGATCGTGGAACAGAGGGACAGTCATGTGGCAGTGCATTGTGGGAAAGTGGACACCAGTACACATGGGAGTGGTTTTCCCACTGGAAAAGCAGAGCCATTTTCCAAGTGAGTATCTTTTAGTTCAATATGGAAAGTGTGACTCAACTTTGGAAGAGGTATTAACTATTTTATTTACCTGTTTCTCCCAGACATGGATGGAACCTCACTGTTCTCCCTAATAATTCGGGATCTATTCTTAGACATCTTGGTGCTGTGCCTGGTAAGACTAAATCATATTGAAACTTTGATTTATTTATTTATCTTTTGGGGTTGCAATAATGAATTCATCCTGTGTTTTTGTTTTCCGTAGGGGTGACCATTCCCTGGCTTAATATTGGCATGGTTTTTTCTACCTCATGCTGGTCTCGAGACCAAAACCGCCTTCCATATATTGATTACTTACACACTGGTGCTGATTGCATTTGGTAAGTAGGACCTCTCTGACCCTCTCCATTTTGTTAACAGAAGGAAATTACAAAAGGGCATGTTTATTTATGTGTTTATGCTACCACAGGTATTCTATCCCTGCTGAGGAAAAGGCGAAGCTGGACAAAGTGGTCCATACACTGCTTCAGGCCAATGGCACTCCAGGTTTAGAAATGCTGGAGAAGAACATTATGGTCAGTGGTATTCTATGGAGTCTCTATATTGTGTTAGTTCAGGGTTCGTATGGGTGCTTAAAATCCTTGAAAATGCTTGAATTTTAACAGTGCATTTTCCAGGTTTGCTTAATTTTTGTCTGCACCAAGCTCTACACCTAGAACATACATTGATTATTCCAGATTCGCGAACTTTTGCTTTGGAATTTTCTGCAATTTATTTAACTTTTGCCTACTTCTACTTCACCAATGGCCCCTATGTGTGGTGATTGAAAATTGAAAAAAAATAAAAAGTTCCATCCATTTAATTTACATTTGTTTCCAGATCTCTCCAGAGGTGCTGTGCCGTGAAGGCATCAAGGTTTACCGTACAGTCCAGAGGAGCGGTCAGTTCGTGGTCTGCTTCCCTGGCGCCTTTGTCTCTAAAGTGTGCTGCGGTTACAGTGTGTCGGAGACCGTCTACTTTGCTACGCCACACTGGATGAAACTGGGCTACCAGGCTGCAAAGGTTATTGTCACTACATCAACATGTTTCTACACTGGCTCCATGTACAATATAGCAAGTGTAGCAAATTTTATGCTCAAGTAAGAGTATTGTTACTGAAAAATGCAACACAAGTAGTCAGTAGAAGTGAGGGTGTGATTCAATTAAACTACTCCTGGAGGTGCAATTTATTCAAAGTTTACTAAATGCAGCCTGTATACAGTTAAATCTCTGACTGATAAAAAGAAATAAATGAACTTAGTACCCCTGTATTGTCCCTTAATCAAGTGTGTGTTGAAGGAGTAATTGTAGTTATTTCCCCAGTGGCTGTGTTTAGATATTTGCTGATCATGAAAGAGCCTTCAGACCTCATTATGGCCTTAATAGAAGAGGTGAAAATGTTACCTATTGTCATTATGTGCATTACCCAGACAGAATTATGTATTTGTTCACAATGCTACTTATCCATAACCAGGGCACAGATCGCCCTCCAGGGTAATATGGCTTTCAGATATTGTGATCTGCTGTGTAGCAAGCTCTTAAATGGTTTACAGAGAATGAAAAAATGAGAAATATTGATCCAATTCCAGAGTCATTACAGCGCTTTTAGAATAGTTTCTCCTCACACATTGAAGGTCTACCTGCTTTTTATTTTAATGGGATAGTGTTAAAGATGCAGCAAGCCTTTTGGTTAATACCTGTGCTGTTTAGAATGAAAATTAAATATATATTCCATTGCACAGGATCTGAAATGCCGTCGTATAGCCAAACCTTTCTCCATGGAGAAGCTACTGTACCAGATCGCCACAGCAGAGTCTAAGAGGGACAATGGCCTCCTCCTCACCACCATCTCCGCCCTTCTCAAAGACCTCAGGTACAATACAATATTAATAATCCTACAATTACTAACTCAGAGTGCTCCCAGCTCATCCAGTCCTATTATAATGCGTATCTTTCATGTCTTTTAGGAATATAGAGATGCACCAACGGCAGGAACTTTACCAGGCAGGTCTGCTGTCCTCGGCCCGATATGGCACCCACGACAGCAGCCTGGGGCCAGCCGAGGCCCGCAAGAAACCCCGCGGCAAGTGGCTAGCACTGGAGTCCTCTGAGAGACGCTGCCAGATCTGCCAGCATCTCTGCTACCTGTCTATGGTCAGTGCACAAGTTCATCCAAGGACATAATGTGGCTTTTAAAAATATATTAAGCTATCATTAATTATTGTAACAGGCTAGATATTTCTTTAAGTTCTTACCTTTCATTTACTTAAAAATGTAATTATATAAGAATAAATAATATTAATTTCTATGTTTACAGGTGGTGCAGGAGACAGACAACGTGGTCTTCTGTCTGGAGTGTGCTCTGCGTTACGTGGAGAAGCACAAGTCTTGTAGAGGTCTAAAGATGATGTATCGATACGATGAGGTGAGCTTTTATTCTTGCAATTGCCACTTTCAACATGCAGTTCCCTGTGTGTCCAGAAGGGGGAGACAATGACTAATATTTCAAAGCAGGAATCCACCTTGACAACAGACCCCCACTACGTTCTTTATCTTTTCATGTATTCATGGTTGTTAGCTTCTGTAAATAAGTAATTGCTTTTGTGTTATATATATTGTTGATGGTAAAGGTAAATAAAACAAAAAACAAACAGAAGTTGGAAAAGTAGCCAAAATTGGTCAATTAAGAGTAGGCTACTGTTTGTCAGTCATAGGTTAACCTTATCTTATGTGTCTTTTTCATTTAGGAGCAAATCAACAGCTTGGTGAACCAGGTGTGCGGTCGGGCAATGCTGAAGAGCGGTGGTGCAAATCTAGTTGTCAGTGGAGTAGGCGTAGGCGACCCCTGCAATGGCTTGAGTGCCGCCAAAGTGTCCCCGGCCAAGCGTGGGCCCCGGAAGCGTGCCACTGTGGAGGTGTCCTTGGCGCGCCTGTCGTCCAGCCACTTGCCCAAAGCTGCGGCCGTGTCCTGAGAGGCCCCCCCCCCCCCTCCCCGTCTCCCCTGCGACCACCCCTTTGTTTGTGACATGATGCAGCATCACTATCAATCATCACATATTTAAAAACCTGTTTTTTAAAAGCTTTCGAAATCATGATCCCTCCCTATCCATTGACCCATGTCCTTTTAGCGCGACAGCTTTGTTTGTAGAAAAAAGTTCAAGCAAGATGTCTTTTTTGCACTAGTGTGAAAGAAGTTTTATTCTTGGTGATTTTCTTTTTAGATTTTCCCAGTCCTTTATTGATTTGTTTTTAGCATCACAAGCATTAAAAAGTTCACATGAAGACTCAGTCCCCCTACGGCTCCCACAGAAAAAGGGTTACAAATGTTCCCTTTTTCTTGCATCACGTCGCCCTGCTCCTGTCTACTTCTCCACATCACTCTACTGTGAACACTGCTAAAGGAAAGAGGAGGCCTTTCATTTTCCCCTGTTTTCTGAAAGTGACATCAAGTAGTTGTACCCAAAGTTTCTCTCTGTCCTTGGTTTTGAGGAGGAAGAGTCATTTTTATTGATTTTATCTGTTCGTGATGCAGCTCCCACATTGTTTAAAAATGGGGAGTTCGGTGACGCGAGGTAAAAACTTGAAAGACAGACTGTTGTTGGTTTCATTAATGTTGGTTTGGCTATGTTTTAAAATGTTAGCGTTGTTTTCTAGGTTTGTATTTCTAGGTTGTATTTTATTTTTTTGGGTCATTGTGGATGTTTTTTGTTCAGTGGTGGCTGTGTAAAAGGGGGCAGAGGTGTGGCCATTTTGAAGGCTCACCTTGACTTCCTGTTCATGTGGTGGGACCCTCCTGCGCTAGCGAGTGAAAACTGTGCCTGATAACGTAGCGAGGAGATCCATTCTTATTGGTGCTGTTGGTTATAATTACTGTATAACAACACAAAAGTTAAAATCTGGGAGCTAGTGGCTAATTCTAGTCATGGCTAAAATCCTAGCTTGGTGCTCTCCCGTCCCACAGGGCAGAAAGGCTTTCAGGCGTTTCTGAATCTAGATGTGCAATCGTGTTAACATTCCATTCTTCCAGTCCTCTTGTTTCACCTGTACCAGTAAACATTAATTATTATATTATATTATTATTTTGTGTTTTTTACCTTTGATCTGATGTGTTATCTCAAGTAGAGCCACTAGACGAGTGTAAAATGTGAAATATCAAATCCAAGTTTTTTTTTTCTTTGTTTTTATGCTTTTCTTTGTTTTTTGGCATTTTTACATTGTTTTCCCCTTCACCAGATTATTACGAGTGATTTTTAGAGCAAGATAAAGTCCAACAAAAACAAAACATCATTTTTTGTACATAATCCTGTAAATTTCTTTAAATACTTGAGCCTTCTTCTGGGGTTTAGGAAGGAAAGGAAAGAAGGACTAAAGGAGATAGTTTCTGAAGAGAGTGCTTGATGAAGAAAAAGCCTTACATTTCCCTTTCTTCATCCGTGTGAGTTAAGCTTACAGGGTTGCTCTGGTAAAAGTGTATAAAAAATTTAAGTGCTGCTTATATCACTAAGAAAGAAGATATTTGAGTAGCCAATGACTGCCCCCCATTCTAGTTTTGTTTGTTTAGCTTTACTTTTTTAAAGAAAAGGGAAAGAGATGTTAAGAGAAAAAAAAGGATTTTTACATTTTCATTACTGAAAATTCCACACAAATGTAGTAGCTACTCATGTTGCACTGAGCTTGCCAGTGGTGACTGTCAAGGAAATCCTATAATCCCGTTTGTTGGTTGTTGTCCCTTGCAGAAGACTGAACTGTTTTAGGACTATTTAATGATAAACCAAGTCGGGTGTTTTCATCATAAAAAAGTGGTTGTCAAGTTTTTATGGCCTTAAACTATATTTTATTCTCATGGGATCCTTTTGTTTGTTCTGATCTTGTTTCTGTTATTGGTTTCTTCCATTTTCTACAGTATCTACTTCTTACAGTGGGGTCTCTGGTGACTTTATTTATTAGTGTCGCGTCTCAGCCTTTCCCTCCACATGGAAAGACTCATGTTGGTTATATTTGACAGTTTTTTACTTTTGGAGTTTGTACCTAAGGTTTAATAAAAACTTACCGACAATTCACTGTCACTGCTTTGCAACTGTCTGTGTCTCTTTAATGCAACAAAAACAGCACTGATAAACACTCAGCCTTCAAAAGTCATTTACTTCCAGCAAAACACTGATATTGCTTTTCATTATTTTTTCAATTCAAAAACATTAAACTAATAATTTGATATTCACAGATATATAGAATATTCCTACCAAACAGAAAAGGCATTCTTTCATTAAGCTCCATTCTCTCATTGGCAGCACATAAAATCTGAAAGTCCCCCACACATCACTCACCTGTTTCTGAAGCATTTAGATGAGATTAAAACGGAAACATTTAGATCAAGTTAAGGATCGAAGGAAGGAAACTGAGGTCAGGGTAAATGCTGTCACGTCACACACACACACACATCGACATGTCCGTACCAAAACATAGGGATAGTCCTTCTGGTAATGTCCAGTGCATAGCACACAGTCTAAACAGGAGTTTGGTCCATTTTGTATAGGAGAGGTTGACCCTGGTGTATTGGTCAAAGGAATGGCAAAGGGTCACCCTCTGTTGTGTTGTATGTTTGATGTTTGTGTGGACATCCTAAACCAGATAATCTGAAAGTCTACCAGTGTCAGGCCACAGTTAACTACACAGGCACAGAGTTCAAATGCAACTATACGTGATGCCCAGTAGACCCACTTCAGATTTAATTATAAAACTAAGAGCTTTATTGTAAATTTTGTCATGTGTCAAATCTGTCTGAAGTATGACAGATATTAACTTATTCCCTCTTTTTCACACTGTAAAAAGAGCTTTTGATTTTAACAATCTTTAATAGTTCATGATAAAAAAGTCTCCTGTGTAGTAAAATGTGGCTGATATGGCAGATCATGTGGCAGTTAGAGGAACCTTTATGTCTCACATGATTCTAATTGGCAGATTGAGGTTGGTGTCTGTGTTGTGTGTTTGTGTGTGTTGTGTGTTTGGCAGCTGTTTTGTTGTAAATAGTCCATCTGGCCCTAAACCTTGGGCCGGCTGCTGCCCGCACAGTCTTTGCTCTGGTCGTCGTGGTGATCGGCCCGGTCCACTAGTGCCGTGTCGGGGTGCACCTCCTCGTCGTCCAGAGTGACCATCACCGGGGGTCTCCTGGCACCGTCATCTTCATCCTCCTCATCCTCCTCGCCTGCCTCTGTGTCCTGGCTGGCCGAGTCGGTGCAGGTGGAGGACAGGGAGGAGAGCTTGTGGCGCAGCTCGGCCTGAGTGGGCACCTGAAGACTGATCTCTGTAGTGAAGGACTCCACTCCATCAGGACCTGTTGAAGCACACAGGAATCAAAGAGTGTTCAGAGTGTGTGTGTGTCTGTGTGTGTACAAAAACAGATCAATAACACTGCACTGATCCAGTTCCTGAAAACCTACTTCTTCTGTTTGTACAAGGCCCAGATAAAATGCCAACAATTCAATTTTGTATTAACATATATTATTTAATAGGCATTTCAGACCACTGGTCCTCTTTTTATTTGTGTTCAGAGGCCTGAGAGACTGGAATTAAAAATAATAACAAATGTCAATAATAATATATTGTGTATATATACTATAATTGGCATTGAATACTGTATATACAGTATACTGATTAACATAGCCCATGGGCTAACTGTGGCCAAACCATTGAGTGTATATATGGGTGGAGTCAGCTAGCCGCTACCCGCCGTGACCGCAGAGCAAATTTCAGTCGGCTTTCATTGGACTTTCAGTGCCCCTTGCTAAGTCACTATAGCAGCCACAGTCACCATTCTAGCCTTATCGCCTTGGTTTTAGTTCCCTTTATGTAAATCTGTTTTTTTTCGTCGATATTTGCCCTACAATCAGAGATATTTATTAAAATAACTGACCAATTGGTTGTCACCATGGGAACGGAGACACAAACGCAACTGCGGCTGCGCAGTGGAGCAAAATCTCCTCCAGGGGCTAGCCAAACGGCTGC
>JAVQKG010040226.1:0-16341 GCA_036025885.1 Hypseleotris bucephala
TATAACAAAAAAAATAAATTAAAGAATTTAGTTTGATGAAGTATGAAAATTACGCAGATAAAAAAGAAAACAGGTTTGGTTCACATAGTTATTTTCTGTATTTGAGTGTGTTTTGTGCAGTACCAGAGGTGGTTGTTGGTCAGTTCTCATGAGGTCTTCATAGATTTCTCCACCAGCATAGTCTTCTTCAAGGCCATAGACCGCTGCATACAACTCATCTTCATCATCTGGGGCATTCTCACTAAAACAGGCAGACAGAAACACACATGTACTAATGTTTAAAGTCTCCTGTAGTCATTGCTCTATATTTTAAAAGCATTAAATATATACACACAGTTTAAGGACATGATCTTATGCCTGCTTTTATTATATATATATTTTTTTACAATCACAACATGAATTTCAGCAGCTTTTATTCTGTTTAGTCCCTGTGGATTTGTGGTCTGAAAAGTTTACTATAGATAAATCAGATCAACTAATGAGACAATCACAATTATACCATTATATTTATTAGCAATACTATTACTGCATGTGCGTACAATAGTGTTGTTTGTTAAGTAGTAAAAATTGACACATGGCTCCGATCAACACATTTTGGACTTTTCTTAAAATAACCTTTAGAATCTATCATTACAATTGATGCATTTTGGTTAAACTATTTTTACGCTGTCTTAACTGTCTGCTTCGAAAGAGCGAAAGAGACGTCATGCCTTTTACCAAAACATGTGGGTGTCTGGACCCCCGGAGAGAGCACTGCTGCTTGGACTACTGAGCTAAATTATCATGTCCTATCAACTGCTGTAATGGTACCACATGGAGGAAAAACTCATACGTACTCAATCAAGTCTTCGAGATTATTGTAAATGTCCTCATCTTGTAGGCTCTCCTCCATCGGAAATGGTCTGGAAATGACAACAGAGCAGTGTAAGTGTTTAAACAAGAAGTCTCAATACAGACATCACAATGGCAATAAATAATACATTTTAGTGTTCAGTGTAGTCTAAAGAGACTGTATATTGCAATTGGAATTCTCTAAAACAATGCATGTCCTATGGCAGTAGGAATCTGGGGTATCCTAGAGAGAACCAACAATAAAATGGGGAGGACGTGCAGACTCCTCTCAGAGACAGCACAAGATTTGGTTATAAACATTTTATTTGGTGACTTACTTGAACCCTTGTTGTTGTACAGTTGCAGTTTGGGACAGCTTTGATAAAGTATCCATAACCTGGGAAAATAAACATAATTACAGTAAAATATATAGTTAAACATTTATGTCATTATCTGAAATTTGGTGGTACTAGAGAGACAGACCATTGGGTCTACCACAAATTATGTGTGTGGGTGCTTATGTATATCAAGATAGCAAACTATGTAACGAATTGTGTGTCACAACTAATATTAAAAATAGGTTTAGTTTACAAAATATATTAATGCAGTGTAATAGATTTAAATGCTAAAACAATGGCCTTTTTTGCATTTTATAATAGATGCACATATTAAACTTAATTAAGCTAATGACTTTTGTCAAACTGCACGTACTGCCTGAATGCAAAGATATATTTGTCTCAAAACACTGCAGCCTTGTAAAAATATCTATGGGAACGTCATTCATTTACCCATAAGGTCTTCGGCTTACAGTACTCCATCCCAAAGTACTGCTTGCAGTACAACAGTGTGGGTGAATTTAGGTTAGACCACTCACTTTGGCACAACCCGGGCCCCAGGGATTAGACTGTGGCTGCGATTTGTGATGTTTGGATGTTTTCTTTAAGCATGAAGGAGATTGAGAGTGCTTCTAGTCTGGCCAAACAAGGCTGTCTGGAGACCATTCAACTGAGCTGAACCTGTGAATGCTTGTATAGCGTTTCACTGTAACATCACCCAATGAGCAGCTTGTAAGGACACTGAAAAACTCCAGTCTAAGATTATGTAGTGTAGTTGTAGTTGTACATATTTGTAGGCTGCAGCCCCCCTTTGGGATTATGAGCGGCCAGATTAAGTGGAAGCTTCTTTAAAGCATAACAGTGAAGTGAAAGAGCACAAGTGTGTGCACGTGGCAAGGCTCACTGCACGACTATAAAGATTTCTGTTAAAAACACTGACCACACCAGCAACCACAGGGACTTTTGGTGAGTGGTGAAGTAGAGATGTGCACGGTCTAATCTAGATTAAGTTTGTGTTACTGAAAAACAGAAATGTACTTGCACAAATTACTATAAAAATGGATTGATTGAATATTATGTTGTCCCAGAAGGAAAATGTGTCTTGAGAAGAGAGCCCCACAGTTGCAATACTACTAACCTACATAGGATTGTTTGTATTACATGTTGGTTTAGTCTGGTTTAGTCCTCATTTAATGGCTTAGACTTGGTTTAGAGCATATTTTCTGGTCATATATTACTCCTCTTTGTGTCCTTCCTTTATGAATACATGACACATTTCAACATTTTTAATCTAATCTACTTCTACAATCAGGGCCATCTACTTCCTGTAAAGCCTAACATTTAACCATATATTTTATTAGTTTCAGTGTTTGAATAAAGGCTTGTCTTTTGTTAACTGTAGTCTACTATAGAGAAGACAATGTGTACATAAACTTCAGTGACTCACAACAAAAGTGAACTATGTAAAGTACACTCACAAGCCCACCTGCTTCAAGTTTTGTCATTATGTGTGACCTTAAATTAACTAGTAGTCATCAGTGCTAATGCTACCTTTTTACTTTCTCAAACCAGTCTCTAAACTTAAAACTTTAGCAGGTTTGTAACTGTATGACAAAATCCAGTGACTTCACTGATGATTAGTTTAGATATTAAAGTTTGTAAAAAACTTCTCAGAAACCCTAACCACTAACTGCTCACATTTCTCAAAAGCAAAGCTGCACCAAACCCACAAACAAAGGAAATGGGAATCACAAAGGTCAAACTATGTGCCTTCTTCAGTTAATTACAGTTCCTATAATACAAGCCTAAGCACACAAAGAAGAGCATCTCACGCAGGCACACTACAAACTTTCTGATATGATAACACTGAATACACCGCATTGAACTCTCAGAAGGCAACAAAAAAGCCAAGAAATCATTTAGAAGTGCACCACAGAAATAGAGGTAGCAGTTTAGCTCAGTCAATGGAGCATGTGGCCTGTATAAGGTGACAGTTTAACAAATATCACTCCTCACTCCTCTCCCTGATTTTCTGTCACCTCACAGCCCTGTCAAATAAAGCCCAAAAAAAGTTTATAAAAGTTAAACAAATGGATCAAACATGCTCTGACCCAGTTGTCAATATATGTAATAATTTGTATTGTGTAAATATTGTGTCATGACCTTTCCAAAGTCTCGAACGTCAAAAAGGTCGAAGGCCTCAAACAGGTCACTTTTCTTCATCCCGAAGACCTCCCAGCAGCAATTCAGGAAGGTGCGAATGTTCTTCAGACAAAGAAACTGCAAGTGAGAACAAAATATATTATTACTTTCAATATACCATGTCATATTACTGTAATACATAATCACAGTTATTGGAAGGGGACAAACATTAAAAGGTAGTATTTTTTTCTATTGGGCCTAATTTAGCACATATGGGTGTTAAACATGGTAAACACTGGGCAAGAGCAATTAAGACAGCCCACCACTCACAACCAAATTCATTCACTATTAACAAATTGCAATTCACTATTGCTCAAAACTAATGTATATAATGGGAGGCAACTGGAGAGAAGCCACAGTTTTGGAAGGCCTCCTGAATGCTTGGTTTGGTTGGACAATATGCATGCATACCTATATTCATCACTGAACTAAAGTTGTCTTATTTTTACGTCTGTTTCATGATAAACATTGCAACACCACATTTCTTTGGTATTTTGGTTTGGAAGTGGGGTGAATCAGGCTCAAAGTATGTCTTAAACAGCACATAATGATTTATGCTTGGTTCAAGTTTGGTTATTTTGTCACCTTGGCCAATTATACAGAGTCAACTGAAAGTATTAAAACCACTAACATGTGTTGTTACTTTCTTATGACAGTTTTATTTCATGCTATTTACATAAACTGTTGCAGTTTACACACTTAGATGAATGTCTAGATTTTTAATCACTTATAAAACAGAAAGTGAAGATGCATTATTGACTGTTACGAAACAACTAACTGTACACCACATTTGCAGTAGAGGTTGTGGACTAAGCAGATTGTGGAGGATAGATAGTGTGGCCTTTATCACAGCAGTACATCATAAAGACGCCTGTAATGAGCCTACTGCCCCTGTGGCCCCGAGCGTGCACGAGAGGAAGTGCACAAACAGGATGCAACTGCTCACCTACTGCTTTTTATTTAAAAACATGTAAATAGTTTAGCTTTCAATAAATGCTTTGAGGAATCTTCACTTTTGGGTTAGTCTTATTCATTTGTACTGTAGGACAGACAGCTTGTTTTTTTGTTCTGTTTTTAAGAAAGTTTTGGGGTTGCTGTTTTTTTGATATAGCCATGAGCAGTCACACAACTTAGCTGGTGTTTCATGTTGACAATTATTTATTTGTGATCTAACAAATAATATTACAAAAACAATTTAAAAATGAGACAATTTTTCATTTAGCTGAAACCAACTCCTAAATTTATGAAGAATGTCTTAGACACTGACATCTTACACCCACTTAGATGTAAAAATAGTCCTTGTGTGCATATTAATCACAGCACAGTGCACCCTCTTCTTCACCCCATTTCTTTGACAGATTCATTTATAAGAGTTAGGTCAGCAGGCCACATTCAAAGGGACAGAGATAAAGTGGAGTCCAGTGACACACATGTCTTTCTGCAGCAGTTGACCTACAGCTCCAGGACATAAAGGGCTATTGTTCAACATGAGTTCACTGTCACTGGCTGTCAGCGGATCTGGTGGAAATGTCAAAACGTAACCTATGGCACGATACAAAATAAAACAATCAGTATTCTAGAGCAATGTTGAATTTGACAATATGAATATTTTTGCAATATTTTGATGCAAGTTCAATTAGGCAGAAATAGTTCCCTTATTAACTTGTTAAAATGCTTCAAAATCAAAACTTAAGTCAAGGACTCAAACATGGCCAAAGTAGGACTGAAATTTGTATGTATTTTTATTTAGTCAATTTTCATATAATAGGTTCTAATAGAAAAAAAATATTTGTAACTCATTGTAAATGTATATCAGGTCTATGACCATGGAATTTCTGTGGTATGTATTTAGATTTTTGCAGTACTGATTTTGCATTTGCTGATATTGCAATATTATTCGACTTTATACTGTGCAGCCCTAATATGGCTTTATAAAATATATTGCAGTGAGTCTGTACACAAATGTGAGTTGCCCAATCCTTGACTCCTTGATCATGACTCAAGATCTTCGGAGGGTAACCCAGGCACATCAAAAATATATTATTTCCCTATGGAGACTACTGTATGAATTTAGTTGCACAAAGAAGACTATTTAGTGCTTGACTTTTTGTGTTGTAGTGAGTGTACCTAGCATACTCTGGTTGTAGACTTCCCTCTTGCTAGTCACATGTTTTCTCCCATAATAAATTTTATTACCTCAATAACATATCTGCATCACAATACGGAATGATTCTGAATTGGCTGTTTTACTGAATGTCCCTCCTTTAGAAATAAGTTTTATTTGAACTTAATGTAACTCTTACTCCACCAAAAGGGACATTCAAATATGGAAGGTCACATTCTTACTCTAAAATTCATCATAGTTTTGAGAGAAAGGATGAAAACACTGATGTAAAGTCCAATGTCACAAAAGGTGCAAGAAGCACATTAAATTAGAATCAGATGAAACGGCATTGTGTGACATGGAAGTGTTATTTTAAAATTTATGCACTTGCAAACTCATAATTTCGATCATACGGTCTTGCACTGTCACACTGTTTACATTGCTTCCTGCAGGCTACTTGAGACAAAGATTAACCAGTTTCCTACTTTTACGATTTATAAATCGTAAAATGCCCCACAGTGAAGCTATAATGGAAGGGGGCAGTCTCCAAGAATTAATAGGCTTTAAACCCCGTCAAAAGCAAACGACAAGCTGCAGCACAGATACTTCAAGTTCCCAAACTAATGGGTGGATCAAAGCCAGGGTTTTATCTGGCCTCTCCTGTGGCAGCACTGAATTATGGGTAAAAGGGGTCAAGTGTTTTACCACTCCTTTTGGTTTTACAGAGTCCGTGCTGTTTAGGGAGCATCTTTGTAAGAGAAAGATGATAAGTCAATCTTACATTACTAAAGGCAATTTTAAGCATATGTGTTTGTTATTTATGTCACAAGGGAAGAATTTAGCCTCAAAACAATACTGTTTTTCATAACCCAACATAAAACTAACTAACTTGCTGTGGTCATATTTCTTGCCACATTAGTAGGCCTACAACTCAAATATAGGCATAATAACTTCAATAGGCCTATGGGTATAGGTCATTGTTGCTTGTGACTCTCATCAGCATATTTTCTTCAAAAACTTTCATTTAAAATATAAAAGCAAGTTTATTGTAACTTTTATTGGCTTATACTCTCCTACTTTGTACCAGAGCAAAATCATCAAGGAAAACAAAAGTAGCCTACTTTACTTTTACAACTGCAAACCCACTTTTGCAGTCCATCCAATTATTTTATTCATTTAAATTAACATTTGGCCAAAATTCCACTGTGCTCACTGCGCTAAATGATAATAATTAGACTAATAATGAGCACGTGTCCAACTTGCCTAATAACACCATTGTGATTGATGTGTTTTAAAAGCCATTACAAGTTTATACAAGTTGTAGTAGCTGTACCTGTGACATCTGTGGTCGGAGATTGATCTCTTTCAGGTTGATGGTATGCGGTCTCAGGTTGTTTAGGAGTTGACACAGGAGCACCCCGTCCCGGAGCGTCTGGGCCAGGTCAAACACCTGCGCCGTGTCCGCTGTGACCCTGTGGTTCGGCGGCAGCACGTTACAGCTGATCAGCCACACAGCGCACTGCCTCCAGTACTCCATAATGCCGAGAAAATACCATAAAAAGAGGAGGAAAAGTTAGTAAAAAGCTAGGCTAGTCATGTCCAGTGGTGTTAAGCATGCGCGCTGTCCGCTGCTGTGTCCAAACTGTACATCGCCCTGAGTCACACTGAGATTATGAGGCTTAAGAGGCTGCTGAGAGAGCGCCCACCGGCTTCAACTCCACTTCCTTGTTCTGACAGTTTATATAGCCTACAATTAGAGAGTTTAATTATGTCCATCAACTTTATTTAGTGACCACCAGTCTGAATAACTTTTTAATGCAGTTTAAAAGCTTTTATTTTGAAGTCAATAAAAAAGTAATAGTATATTAAATGTTTATATGTTATAGGCCATAGGCTACTTAGGCTATTATTATAATTTTTCATCTCAGTCTATTATTATTGTTATTCTTTTAAGTAGTAGTAGTAGGCTAGTAATGGTATTTTTTAAAAAACTGTCAACCCTATAACCCATTCTATCTTGTGCAGGTAGAATCTGTTCAGGACATTGTTATTAAAAAGGTGATATTACTAGGCCTTTTTGTAGTCTGTAATATCATAAGTGTAATTGAAGCAATGTGCAAATTATTAGTGCATTATGTACCAACCTTATCTGTATTACCGAATTTGTTATAATTAAAGACAAATGCAAAAAAACACAATATTTATAGTCTAGGTTGCAGTAGTATTTCATGAATGATACAGAGATAGATGTTTGGGCAAACAGCAATCTTCAAAATGTAACCAGAGCATAGAACGACCCAAAGCCTATTTAGGAAAGTGTAGTAGCTAATGAAAACTAGGTACTTTCTCACTTGTATACATTCCTTGCATGTGAATTATAATATACCCGGTAATCAGTCAGTTATGGCTAATGTGTGTCCAGGAAGTTGTGTAGCAAATAATCACAAGTGTATTTTAAGTGTTACAGATAAAGGATTAAATAGAATTCAAGTGAAATGGAAAAACATGGGATTGTATCAGCTATTATGGCCAGACCCAGTGATAAACACAGGAAGGAAACACCAGGATACCAGCATCATGGAGTAAGGGATAATGATTGTTGGGAAAGATGTCATAAAAAATGCTCAACGTCCTTAAACGGAAACAGAATAAACATGGTTGAGACAGTGAATTGTTATTAGTTAAATTTAAAGTAAAATTTACAATTTAATGGTCCAACACAGAAGGATCACAAACGGGTAAAAGGAGAACTGAAATTAGTTGGCGTGAGGGAGGAGAAAGTGAACTCTAAATAGAGAGTGGTTTTAAAACTTCTCACTCGGCTCGGCATTCAATTACTTAGTATTTTATGCAATTAATGACTTTTATATTATTATTTACTATTTTTGTCTTCAGATTATATCAGTATTCAAAGTACGTAGGCTACACATATAGGCCTATCCTATAAGAATGCTCTCATTTTAAATACATTAAGGAAAAAAGTTAATGTATTTAAAATGAGAGCATACAAGAAAATTTGCATGACATTTCCTGCATTCAACACAAAGTATTTTGACCTTCTTTATCATACCCTCATGTCAAACATCAGTCTGATCTTATAGGCTACTCTCATCTTTGGAAAGCTAAGTGTCAATCCATTAATGTAAGAAACAGGGAAACAGTAAAGTAAACTGATACTAAAGCAGGTCTAATGTAACCTAATACTAAACCAAGATGAAAAGTTAACAAAAACTGAAGTAGCAACAGTAGCCTAAGTCTAAACTGTCAATGACAATTGATAATGATTATGTTTAGGGTTTGTAATTGACAAACCACTCACAAATGACGTAAATTACCTACATAAATTCAGTTGTCTTTAGGTTTAAAGGCATTTTTCCTGCAGAAGTTACTTATGTAGGCTATTGTTTTCTTTTTTAAATGTAGTGGAGTAAAAGTAAAAGTTCTCCCAAAAAATACATACATAGCCTATATTCGCTATAACTACATATATTACAAATCCTCAAAAACTGTAGGCATCTTAAGTAGGCTATAGTAATCTAAGTAAATTATAAAAATATAAGTAAATTTACTTAGTTATGTACACCACTGCAGATCATACTATATATCAGAACATTTTGCACAAAAAGATAAGATCAGATAGCTGTATTTGCACAGTTACATGCAGTAGCCTGCAATGGACAAATGTGAAATTTAATGTAAAATGTAAACTTACTATAGCTTACAAAAAGATAAAATGAAAATATAAATTACACAACAGCACACAAAAAAGACAAAGTATAAATAATGTAATAAACTGGAAACACATAACATAATTGTGTTCCTTACATACACTCAATGGTTCCTTATGATAAATTGTCATATGACAATTGTGTTGAGCACATTTCCGGTAGAATAAAAACAAATCGAGCACGACACCGGAAATGGCCGTAGACAAAAAAAGAAGCTGAAGCGTCAAAACATAAACACAGCAGCCAGCCTTATGTAGACGCAGTTAGCTCGTTTCATACTCCGTTTTCCCCTGTTTTAGCTTCATGCAGGCCTTCCTCATGTCCTGTCTTTTCCACCAGAGATTTCTCACTCGAGGCACCTAGCCCTTTTGCTTGATCGTAGCGCGGAGACATAAAATCTGCGTGAAAGATTAGGACAAAACTCAGAAGTACGGGCCTTCAGCGCACCGAGGTACGCTAATGCTAACTTTAGCCTCTACACGCACTGCTGGCTGCACACTTGTTATGACAATCAGCTGGTTAAACACTATTGACAGCGGAATATTTTGGGTTAGTGCAAGTTTTACATTAGCTAGCCACGATTTTGCTCAAAATGTCACAATGTCATGGGCTTTCACAGTCTTTGTTTTTCGTGGGACGTACGGTGCAGCCAAAAATAGGCACTGAATAGAAAGACGCATTGCAAACGACATACTGCAGTTTATAGTGTCAATATGCGTAGTGAAAGTGAATTTGCTTTCTATTTAGCTGGTGGTTGCTGTTAACTGGTAACAAAGTGCGGCCTCAATACCTGACTGCAGTTTCAGCCAGTGCAGTGCAAGTGCGTGCTTAGTGAAGCACACACGCAATTTGATAGTCTGTCAACTTTATTATAGGGAATGAAAACAAACATTATAATTTTTTGGTTTTATTTTTTGTTGTCACAGGTCGTCCCCACGTAGCATAATCAAAGAGGATGGCTGAAGCTGGCGGCAAATCCACGGTGCTTAACGGTAAAGGATCAGTGCCAGAAAATAACCCGACTATTTATATTGACCATAACTATGCAGCCGAGCCCTCCCGTTTAGTAAAACTGTATTCTAGCAAACGCTGTGTGCTTTTTCAGGTGGCACAGATGATAAGGAGCCAGATGAGGACCAGCATGGAGAGGGAGATGCCTCTGGGAGCAAAGAGGGACAGTCTTCTAACGCAGATGGTAATCACACTTTTATTGTTGTTTACATAATGCCAATGTGACTTTTATTTAGCTGTTGTAACCAACCTGGCAATCTGTACATGACTTAGCTACCATTTAATAAATTGCTTACGGTGTTACTTTTATGGGAGGAATTTGTACAACAACTATTTAAGTAGCTGGGTATTGCTTTCAAAGCTTTTTGTAAGAAACAGTTTCTTCCTAAAATTTAAACAGTCAAAGTATGTTGTTTTTATTCCCAGTGGTTGGCACAGAGAACAAATCTTGTACAAATACAGATACATTTAAACACAATTAAAAAAGTTTCAAAACTTTGTCACTATTTGCTCTCCCCCTATACCTATAAATCAGAAGTACTGGTAAGAATAAAACAGAAAAAGTACATCTTGATATTTACTACATTCACTATGTCCCACTTTTTAAGCAAACCTTTTCAGATACTTAAGTTGACTATATTTGACTTTTTTATTGTCAAATGTGCATTCTCAGAGTAATGTACATAACCACAATATTAGTTACTACCAAAGAATAACTATTTACCCTGTTTACACCTGCCAAACAGAGAGAAAATGTAACCAATATTGCTGTGTAGGCTTTAGCTCTTAACTTGCTTGATATGTTGCAAAGGTTGTTATACATTTCTAAACTTAAGAGTGGGTGCTCGTCTATCTTTGTCAGCTGTGATTATCTTTTTGCAAAGTTAATGTTTCTGGTGGTTCTTGTTTTTGCAGCTCCAAAAGAAACCGGAGAGGGCTCTGGAGACAAACCTATGCCTGATGCAGAAGCTGACCAGGACCTAGAGGCAGAGAACGACGAAGAGGACACAGACAGTATGGACGGCAGCAGGCTTTATTCACATTATTTAACAGAGGACGGAGAGAGAGAGAGTGAAGGGGGCAGGCGAGAGAGGGTCAAGGTTAAAGACTCTTCAAAGAGAGCAGCCAGGAAGAGGAACCGACCCGGTGGCGGTGCTAACCACTCCTCCAGCTCTGATGATGAAGACGACGACGATGATGAGGATGAAGAGCAGAAAGACGACGACGATGACGACGATGATGAGGCTATGGAGGCGTGGCTGGGGGCGGAGCTTCGTGACATGCATGGGCCGATATGGCGAGCAGTGCCCTCTCTTCGCTCCAGGGAGATCGGCAGAGACTCGCACCAGTTTGTGAGGAAGGTGTGTGGAGCACGAGGCCTGGTGCAGAGACTGGAGCTCCAGGGCAGACTGGAGAGGCACGCTGGATGTGTCAACACACTGCACTTCAACCCAGCGGGCACACGCCTCGCTTCGGGCAGCGACGACCTCAGGGTCATCATCTGGGACTGGGCCGTCAAACGCGCCGAGCTGGAGTTTGACAGTGGACACAAGAGCAATGTCTTCCAGGTACGCTTGACCTCAATGCCAAAGCTATGTACTGTGTTATACTTGAGCAACTTCAGCTAAAAGAAGGAGTCAAAACTGGCATAAAATCTGAGTAATGGTCAAATGTGATTTTGGTGCTGTCTGCCTATGTATAATATTTCCTTATTTACAGTACAAGTGAACATAGGAAACATTTTATTTTGAAATGTTTTTGGTCAGCTGGTGGATGGGTTTCAGTCTGTCCATCACCTTCAGCTATGCAGTTGTCTCAGAGGAAAAGCATCAGAATTACAGTACAGTTCACAGTATTATGGTGAAAAGTAGACAGTGTACCAAATATAATAAAATATATCTGTGCTGCTTGATGTAAACACTTTTGTATATTATAAGCATTTTTCCATCATGTTCATAGGCAAAGTTCCTGCCCCACAGTGGAGACTCCACATTGGCCATGTGTGCTCGAGACGGTCAGATCAGAGTGGCCGAGCTTTCTGCAACACAGCGCTGCAAGAACACCAAACGAGTAGCACAACACAAAGGGGCTGCACACAAGGTCAGGACATCTACATACTTTATCCACAGTTATCCACAAAAACAAAATTGATGTAAAAAAAAAAAAGTAAAATGAGGTGGATCTAGCCTTTTTTTGCTGTAATATTTCGTGTATTGACATTTTCAGCTGGCCCTGGAGCCTGACTCCCCTTGCTCTTTCCTGTCAGCTGGGGAGGACGCAGTGGTGTTTGGTATTGACTTGCGCCTGGACCGTCCTGCCAAGTGAGTAAATTTATAAATAGACCTCAATTTAAGTCAGTGGAGTGAAAAACACCCTTAATCAATATTATAGGCTAAGTGCAACCTGATGTTTTACTGATTGACCAATTAATTAAAAATTAAAAGGACTTAAGAACAAAAAAGGTTATCCAAATGTTATCTGCTTTTTGTCTTTGCATCTATTGTATCTTTAACCTTTTAAATTCTTATTTCTGCAGTAAACTTGTGGTTGTAAAAGAGGGGGATAAAAAAGTAGGACTCTACACCATTTTTGTGAACCCTGCAAAAACGCATCACTTTGCTGTTGGTGGAAGAGATCAGTATGTCAGGTAAAGACACATTTCTATTGTTTTAGACAACAGATAATCATTTAAGTGTATTTTCTAGCTGTATGTTTTTGCATTTGAATTTATTAGGATCTATGACCAGAGGAAGATAAATGAGAATGACAATAACGGTGTACTTAAAAAGTTTTGTCCATCACATCTCGTGTCCAGCGAGTCCAAAACCAACATAACCTGCCTTGTGTACAGTCATGACGGCACAGGTACATAAGTTACTGTCTGTAGAAACACGTATTGATAGCTGCGTTGTGTATGTTATTTAACAAGCTGTTCTTGGTTCTTTTCAGAGCTCCTGGCCAGTTATAATGATGAAGACATCTACTTATTTGACTCTAACCACAGTGATGGGGCTGACTACCTCAGAAGATACAAAGGACATCGCAATAATGCCACAGGTCTTCTTAACTTCAAATTACATCTCATACAAAATTCTTTGTGTTGTATTAATGGTCTTAAGCAGTTCAGTTTTGTACAATAATGCTTATTTGTCTTCTCAGTGAAAGGGGTGAACTTCTATGGGCCTTGTAGTGAGTTTGTGGTCAGTGGCAGTGACTGTGGACACATTTACCTTTGGGACAAATACTCCGCACGCATCGTGCAGTTTATGGAGGGCGACAGAGGAGGAGTGGTGAGTGGACACTCAACAGTAAAATCTATAGTAAATTTATTGTGTAAATGTTATAAGAAAGATTTGATGATGTGCCTTACAAACAGTACAAGCAGATAATTAACTTAATTGTAAAACTGGACAACAGTAAAATAAAGAATGCAAATCTTTGAAGAAGTGTGTGTCACCAATACTTTAAATATATTTATAGTATTTAACACAATTGCTTATAATTTATGGCTATGGCAAACCTTTCTCTCTACTTTATGTACAGGTGAATTGCTTGGAACCACACCCACACCTGCCAGGAATGGCCACTAGTGGTTTGGACCATGATATCAAACTGTGGGCACCAACCGCTGAAACCCCAACAGCACTTAAAGGCCTCAAAGAGGTATGGACATCAAAATCTCTTAAAATATGGACCTGACTTTTCAGATGCAGTTTCACTAGAAATGAGTTATGCTATTATGTTGACAAGTTGAATGCATATTATTCCTGTTAAATGTTAACGTTATCAATGAAGGTCATGAAGAAGAACAAGCGTGAGCGAGATGAGGACAGTGTTCGCCATGGCGACCAGTACGACACTCAGCTGCTGTGGTTCTTGATGAGACACATGAGGAACCGGCGGCCGCAGAGGGTGAGCTCAACACTCAACACAACAATACAGTTACAAGTTAATATTAGGACTGCACAATTATTACAATCAAATTCACATTTTTAATGGCCGCAATTCGCAAATTTCAAAGGCTGCAATTTTAGGCAACATAATATCCTCTGCACAAAACAAAATAAAGGTAAAAAACTGATCTAAAAGGCATGTGATTATTGTGGAAGTAAAACTGAAATTGTGCTGATAACTGAATATTAGAACAATATCTCAAATCTAATCGCAATATTTGTCATAAAAATTGCAATGAGATATCATGCAGCCCTAATTAATCAAGACCAGACTAAATTGACTTGATGTTGATGAAAGTATCATTTATTTGTTGCTCAGTTTTATTCTGGTTTGAAAAACACATCACATAAGCATCACTTCACTTACCAGTCATGGAAAAGCAAGCAGACCTCTCCGCCAGTGTAAAGAGACAATTTACATGCCCTCGACCCAGGCTTGTAGCAAGAGTTCTATTCTGGTTAGTCAGTGCAAATAAATTCACATGCTGCCTGCAAATTGTTATACACCAGATTTCAGAGGTGGGAAATTGTGAGCTCAAGTAACCTTTCGAATAAGACTTGTACAGTACTATTTACTTCTGCTTGAGTGATATTAAGTAAATATAGTCTGCTACTCTCACCTCTGTTAGTTGTTGCTTAAGGAATGTTATTAATCTCACCATTTTTGTTGCCGAATTTGTTGTTGTTTATAGATGTAATCTACTTTTCATTTATCTGAACTTGCACATTTTAATATTTTTTGTATTTATTTTTTTTGGCACATCTATTCTAATACAATTAGTACTTCTTTAAGATCCACATTTGGGAAAAGCGTCTTTTGCCATGAATCATTTGTGTTTTATCCCCTCAGGCCCGTCGTGAAGGCGCAGATCCGGACACAGACGAATCATGGAGCTCCCCGGACTCTTCCGACGAAGAGGAGGGAGGTCCCGACCACGTCCAGTGCATGTCGTCATGAGCCACACACACATTCAAACACACATACAACACAGCACATAACATTACATGCATACACTTTATTGCCCTTAAATTGATGCACATAGGCAAGTACACTATTGCTACTGGCACATTCAAAACACTGACAGTTTTTTTACACAGAAAAACATCTATATTTACATACAAAAATGCAGAAAGACAGATGCTTTCGCCTCCTTTCCCAGCCGTGTGAAAATATTTAAAGACTTCCTCTGATGATAATTGTACAAAAAGGTTCCCTGGATATAAACTGCTTACTTGGAGGCCCTTTTTTTGTCCATGCATTTTGTCAAAGCTAGTATCTCAGATTCAAGTACTGTGTCCGTATGGCAAAGGGGTCCCTCCATTACATTAGATACCTTTTTAGTAACAAAAAGCTAATACACCAGCATTTCAATTCATGACAATTGCAAAAGGAGACTGCTCTAAGGAAGGACTTCATACCCGAAATGTGACTTCTACTTCCCAGACATTTGAATTCCAAGAGAGGGATACCCAAATTTTACTGGTTTCTGGCCCTGACGAAAGTATAAGCGTGCATTTTTCACCCTCCAAGGACTACTACTAAATCTCAAACATGCTGCGTCAGCCATCTTGTTTGACTTCCTCCCTTCACTGCTCGGGGCACTTCAAATCAGGAATGAAAAACAACTTAGTTTTAAGACAGACATAAAGTGCACTGGTTTGTGATTTCTTATTTTTGCTTGTTAATCTCCAAAGTGAATTTAGTCCTTTTTTTGTTCCCAAGCAGAGGGACATTGAGCAATTGGCGTTTTTTCCCCTCGAGACTAACCTCCAGCTGTTTTCTGAAAACGGTTTCTTTGCTTCCACCAGCCTCCTTCCCGTCTCCTATCACTCACATATGGCAGGTTATTGTCAGTTCATCAACTCGAGTGAACGTGAAAATGCAAAGGTAGATTAGAGTCGAGCTTTTGTTAATGTAATATCTCGGCTCTGTTGAACTGAGGAGGTTTTTGAGCCTGACTTGACCTGGATCAAATTAAAGCACTGCCCACGAGTCAAAGATTGGAGTGATTTAATAATGCACTTAGTTTCTGAAGAGTTGAGTGTGTCACATTCGCTTCAGGAAAAAAACAGGTCAAGTTCAGAGGCTCACTGGAGGAACCAGAGGGGGGGGGGGCGGGGGGGGGGGGGGGGAGGGGGGGTGTCGGTGACTTGGTTGGGTGTCTCCGTTTAGTTGG
>JAVQKG010040329.1:0-15973 GCA_036025885.1 Hypseleotris bucephala
GCACCAAGATCGAATATTGGTTATTACACTTTTGCATATTTATTAGCAGATAAATAATGAGGCGAATTACATTATATTAAACTGTAACTGACAAACTCTAGTCTAGTCTTTTGTATCACCTGTGTTGCAGTGTTCCAGTTGCTATTCAATGCTAATCTCAATATTGCTGCATTATGTATATTCTCAGTTTGTGTTCATGCTAACAGCTCTGGTGATAGCGGGATAAGCAGTGACAAAAGTAACACAAGTTTAATACCTTTTATAGTCGTTATGTTTTCATTGAAACATTCACAGGGTGCCACCATTTTGTATTTTCCCAAGTCAGGTATGACTGAAGCTATCCACGTTTCTGGAATTCCAAGTTATGTGTGTGTTTTATTTGAAAATAATAATATGGTAATTGTGGTAATAGTGTGGTAATAAACGAGTAATAAACATGAAACATATTCCATATTATTCTTCTGTCTTGTTACCATGCCATTTACATTGCATGAAATTGCAAGGATGATTTCATGAAAACTGTAGGCTACACAGAAAACTAGACCCATGCTCTCACACATGACAGCAAAGTGTATATCAGCGAAACACCCCATGAGTCAAAAGCTAAAGCACCAATGGTCTTCTTGATTGGAGATTTGACTTT
This sequence comes from Hypseleotris bucephala, assembly GCA_036025885.1. Classification (NCBI taxonomy): domain Eukaryota; kingdom Metazoa; phylum Chordata; class Actinopteri; order Gobiiformes; family Eleotridae; genus Hypseleotris; species Hypseleotris bucephala. The sequence continues at coordinate 644 of JAVQKG010040329.1, forward strand.
TTTGACAGATGCGTTTTTCAGTTGGTTTTCTGTTTTAATTTTTATAATCTCAGGCACTATTAAATAAGTTACTTAAATTTGGAGTTAGCTCCAAGTTTAAACTCTGCACTAGACAGAATTTCAGAGTCCTGGTACAATATGCTTTAGAGATGAACCGATCCAGCTTTTTCAGTCCCGATCCCAATATCTGCACTTTGTGGATCAACCGATACCCGATATCCACCATTACTAATGCTAACTTTGTGTTTTCCAAAATAATAAATCCAAACATTAATAAAATTCCAGATGGCCCTCAAAATGTCTTACTTTTGTATTTTAAGACTGACAATTTACTATTACTATTAATGTAATCTGCCACATTTTTTATCCGCTCGTAATTAGGATAAATTATCATATAAATATCGTATCCAGTATCGGCTTCATTTACCGATCCAGCTTTTGGGCCTGGATCGGCACTGACATTTGATCCGGTATCGGTGTTGGTGCATCTCTAGTATTCTTTATTTAAAATCCAACCTGAAGAAGCAATAGAAGTCTCTATCAAACCTATGTATCTCAGTAAATGATGCAGCGCTAATGTCCGTTCACCTAATGTGAATAATAATATTTGTCTGTCACCTTGCGCCCCCACTTTGTAATACCTCGGGTCTTTCACTTTCAAAAGTCCATAAATTAGACCGTTACAAACTTCTCTCAAGCCTCTCATTGTTGGCAGACATTTTGTGCCTCTTTGCCACCAGTGTTCACCACCAAGGCCTCTCTGTTGTAAGTGTGTGAATCACGTTTGTTTGGCTATAAAAGGACTTGAGCACTTCCCATGATTTTAGCCTCTATTAACCTCGGCGGACAAACCGGAGTTGCGTATTCACAGCACCCGCGGGTGTTCTGGGCTCTGACAGTCTCCGAGGGACACTCATCACACGCTGCGTATGAGAGAGACCAGCCCGGGGGGAACACACAGACTGACACCCAGAGTAATTAAGTGTGCTCTTTGCCATGGGTAATGTATAATCACCCAGGGAGAGCTCCAAAAGGCCCGCAGTGGAAGTGGAATGAGTGCAGTGTCACCTACTGTGTCTGCCAGAGGTTCTCAAGGGGAGGGATGGGATCACTTTATGGCCTTTGAGAGAGAGTAATAAAACACAATTAGTGGAGCAGTGCATGTATATATCTGCACTATAGGCCATCAGTTCATCTAAAGGACAGGATATAATGGACCACTGCTTTCATCTGTGTTTTATCTGCAAAATCTATATTTTCTTTGGCTATAATAATTGCAACCCAACTTTTTAGTTAGGTTTGACACTATTAGGTAATGCTTTGGTGACACCTTAGAATAGCTCATGTCTATTAAGCGTTATTAAAGCATTAATAAATATGTAATTAACTATAATTTAGTGAATAAGCAGTTTATAGCAAAATGTTTACAAATCTTTACTGATTTACACAAGGTTGGAACTTAGGAATTAAACATTAATAACAGCATTTATAACTCAACAGTGTGTATTAACTTTGTAACATGCTTTGTAAATAATGAATTAAATAATGAATTAACTAATACTTAACTAATGCTTACAAGTGTGGGTTATTCTAAAATGTTTGAATTGTTTTATATATATATTCATTCATGTTCTATTGCCTTACCATTAGGGGTCACAGGTGTTTAGGTGTTTAGGAGCCTCAGGCGGGGTACACTGTCCATTTATTCGTAGACACTGAGACAAACAACCATTCACTTTCACATTCATTCACTAGGGAAAAAGATTGACCAAGTCTCCTAACACATGCATGTCTTTGGTTGGTCAAAATGATCTAGACATGGGGGTTCAAAAAAGTTGCCAGTATGATGACCAAAGTCGTCCATTTTATCTTAATGGGCACACACCCCATATTAATCCTATGGGCACAGTACACGGTGCCATCCTATAGGGCTCAGTATAGTGTCATATTTAGCAGGTTTTAGAAGGGTATCATGGACAACATGGTTTCATCTTGGACACAGAGAGCACAGAAAGCACTCACGCACATTCACACCTGTGTCACTCAGCACAAACCAACCATATATGTATGTGGTAGGAAACATGGCATAATTATCATGGCTCAGAATAAATGGAAGTAAATCAATAGGTTGACTCGCTACTAACTTGCAGTTGAAGTTGGCCTCATAGGAATACACAAGCTAATTGCTAATACATTAAAACCTTTCGTCAAAAGAATTGACTGCACACATCAAGATGAGACTGGTATGCATCCACTCGTCTTAAGTGAGAGAAGAACATAGTTGAATATGGAAAAACGGTGGTGTGTTCCTTTAATAATCAGTCTTCTTTTTGGATACTAGTTTTGATACCACATACCCCTGAAGTCTTCAGCTTTTCATTTCTCATTTCCTCTCATTGAAGTGCAGTTACAAACAAGTTCCTTGCAATTCTGACAATGGCTGCTATTAAAGATGTTTTTGTAACCACATCAACCACATATTTTTCCATTCTTAGTTTCAAATCTCATTCCCTCTGTAAAACTGTTTTGCAGCAGTATTCCCCATGGCTCAGATCAGCTCACGTCTCCTATTGTGAAGAGTTTTGTCAGATACTGTCTCCTCCTTGAATGGATGTCAGAGAGCAGAAACAGCAGTAGAAATGATGAAGAAAGAAAGATGTCCTCTACTCTCGGCTCCTCTCTGGTGTCATGTGTCCACTGCTCCTGCCCGTCAAATGTAAGGTCTGACAATGAAGAGGTTCAAAACTTGACTTCATAAAGTAAGGAAGTGTCTGGTATGATCGGTTCAGAAGTTTTTTTTGTGGAGAAGTGGCTTAAAAAACAAAGCAAAAACAGGATAAAAAGAGATGTCAGTCAAAAGTACGTAGGTGTGTGCTGGTGTGTTGCATTGATACAGTAGTGCTGTCTTTAGTGATGTTAAAGGTGTAGTCGGTAACTTTCCTAAAATTAAGAAATTGTTCAAAATTAAAATTGAAAAAAGGTTAAAACTGACTATCTGACCCGGTTATTTGATGTAAAGTAGGGTGTCTGTAATTAGTTTAGACCAGGGGAGGGGCTATAAGGAAATATATCAAATATTATTGGTCAAAGTAGTACCCCACTAACTGTAAATTGATGTTGTTGTAGAGGCCAGCAGAGGGACTGAAGTAAAATAACAAATATGACAGATTACCTACTTTAAACCATAGAACAGGGTCAGATAAAGCATTTCTTACATTTCTAAACTTATTTTCAGATAGTTGTAGACTACACCTTTAAGAAGTGTTGTCAGGTGTACAATAATTATCATATTTGTGCAATCATTTGGACCAGTGTTGCCAGATTTTGTGATAGAAACAAGTGTCCTGTTAGTGATTCTATCTTCACCTCATCATTCAGTAATGTCTGCTCTCCTGTTACTCAACCCACAATGCATTTGAATGAATGTGGTTGGGTGTGTGATGGTGGTTGGAGGGCCCGTAGGCGCAGACTGGCAGCCACACTTCCGTCATCACCAGTGTGTGATGGAGTGAATGAATAAGGGACTCAAAAATGTTGTTCTCATACCTCCTGGCTTATGTATGTACTTCCTGGTTTGTGTGAGACTGTGATAGACGTTTTACAAAGGAGAGAAAGGGAAGTGTATCTTTGACAATTCAAATGTTGTAGACACATCACTTTTACAGTCCCAAAATCAGGTAGTGCAGCTTTAAAGCAAGACTATGTAACTTTTTAACATGTTTTCATTTCAATACTTGAGAAATGTGATAAATATATATATCATTAAAAGCAGGACTAAATGTAGAACTAAACCAGGACTCAATCAGTTTTACCAGGCCTTAATAAAGGATTAACCAGGTCTAAACCAGGCAGAACACTCCCATATTGGTTACTAAAGTACAAAAGTTACCTATTGTTGTTTTAAACTACCTCTGTACCATTATGCTCTGTTCTCAAATAACTCACCAGCGATTCCAGATTGTCACAACCGTAGCACAGCGTGTCACAAAACTCTGCAATACCTGACACTGAACAACAGAACATGCCGAAACACAAGGCAAAATACATCTTTCACCTCTGCTACACGTCTTTTCTACACCATTTTGTTTCTAAACGCAGGAGAGACGTAGCCTATACCAAGCATTGTGTAAAGGGTTTTAGACGTTGATGTTAGCTCTGGGGGACGGGCGAGTCAGAACAACACAAGGACAAGGACAAAGCCAGATCTACTTGACAATATAATGGCAGTGTACTTTTCTCCAGCAGTAAGTGTGCAGTAGGACTCTGCTGTGCATTAGGTTGTAGGTTATAGATGTAGAAAAGCAGAATTCTGACAACTCCTTTGGAAAATAGGGCTGGGAACCTCAGGGTACCTTGCGATTCGATACATGTCTCACGATACCGATAATATCACACTATGACGATACTGTGAAAATCGATATTTTGAAGTTAATACATTGAATTGATATATTGAGTAACCGATATATTGAACATGATAACCAACGATATATTACTGTTTTTAAAGAAATTAATTGTTAAAAGGTTTTAAATATTATTTTACTTAATGTATTTTCTTTCTTGAAATACATTTTATGAATAATTAGAACGGTGAATACTTCAAGTGTATCTCACAAACAAGTTCTCAAAATAAGAAAAAAAAATTAAGTACAGCCAGGTTTTAATTTAGTGAAATGGACAGAAAATGATTAATTCCGATATACTGATACAGCAGCTTGCCGTATCGATACAGTATCACCAAAAATGTATCACGATACATTGGTATTTTGATTTTTCGATGTTTTGTCCCACCACTATTGGCGACATGAAGGAGTTTTTAAACAGCAATGGAGTCTCTCTATGGTTCCAGGAAGTAGCAACTAAAGCTAACAGTGCCATTCAAATGCACTGGATTCTGTCTTGTTAGATAGTGTGACCAGATGTCAGTGGGGACAGTCCCAGTTTTAGGCCCGTTGTCCCTAGTCCCAACAAATATTAGTCCCCGTATTTTACAAACCTTGTCCCAGTTGTCCCTATTTTGACCAAAAGCAGAACATAACACACTTATAAAGAATGTAACAATCAAGAATTTATTAATTTATTAATTTATTAATTTAATGACAATTCATGTCATTGTTTTTATATTTGCCAATATGCTGAGAGATGTTGAGAAAAAATAAACGGATCCAAGTTTTTAGGTCTTGAAATCTTGTCACCCTGTAGTTGGAACTATTAGAAGCTGCATCATTCAAGCTTTTGTGAACTTGTGAATCATTGTCTTGCGATAGCTCTGTACTGTATTCAAAAATTGTTTAGCCTACCACCTCTTGTTGTTTACTTCTTACCATTATGTTGCTCTTGAAACACTAGCCTGGTCAACCAGACTACTTTTTGCCTTCTATTCTATACGGCGAAGTTAGTCTGGAACCGCTCCCATAGATGGCTAATTCCTCAAACCGGACCAATCACAGCCATGGGAAGGCCTTATGTGATCACTGCGCCTGAAATCTCTTTTTGTCAAAACAAACAAGATGGCCGCCGCAATGACAGCCCCAAAAGCATTGTTGACAGTGGTAAGACTGCTTTTCGTTTAGTTTACGTCACGTTTGCCGTTACTCTGATTGGCTAATTTTGTGCCTGTTAGTCCCGCCTCTGAAATGGCCATCTATGGGAACGGTTCCAGACCTACTTTGCCATATAGAAGAGAAGGGAAAAGTTAGTCTGGCTGGCCATTTCTTCTATTCTACAACAAGCTTTGTTTTATATATATAATTATATATATATTTTTTTTTTTTGCACACACATTTTCATCTTTATTCTTATGTGTTTTGCTGAAGCAGTGTCTTTCTATGATGTGATTCCCTTATATAAAGGTCAGTCTTAGAGTGCACTCACAGTTCTTCACCACAGGCAAAAATCTAAGGCCCACTGCACTAATAAGCACAATATGAATATGACACTAATACCAATAGTGCATTACGTCAGTGACACAAGCACAGCATATCCATGTGTACTATATGAAACAGTGGAAGGTTTTCATCTAAATCATAAGAATCCCTCAAAACCTATCACAGTTTTTCGCTTTAGCACAATTCGCAAAAAAATTCCAAAGCTTTTTTTTTTTTTTAAGGTAGGCTATATTTTTTCTTCTCTAATTGACACGGAACCTTTCTCATTTTCCTCGCCCAATGCGCACCACCGCACCTCTGCATGGCCTTTGTCTCCCAACTCATCCAACTCCCCAGTCCCCCGTCAGTCTTGTATCTTAGTTCGGACGCACCGGGCAGTTTGGAAGCGTGCACAGCCAGCAACACGCTTCAAAGCACGTGTTTACTGGCACTTCTACAAAGTAAAGCTAGCCCTATCAGACACTCGCTACATGGAGGTGGGGTGAGCGAGAGGAAGAGGTAAAAAGCGTGGCAAAGAAACTATAGGCATCTCAACTCTTTCAAATACAGAGACGGGCCAATTACTGCAATCAGTGTGCACTGGGCTTTGATACAAGTGACATGAGCAAAGGAGAAAGTTTAGTGAACAATATGATGAAGACCAACAGCTCTGGCTTCAGTAAAGGATCAGTTTAAGCATTAACAAAGATCCCAATCAAAGCTGGGATAAGAGCATGCACAGGGTATAGCCAGGCCCTATGTGTCCAATGTTGGTATTTAATAAAAAAGTTGATAAATCGCGATCAATTCATTACAATTTTAATCGAGTCCAATCACTAGTTATTTGGTTTATCCATTTTGCTGGCAATGACTCAATTCAGTGAAGTTACGCCTAATTATGTTTTTAGACCAGTTTAGATCAGGGATAGCATCATTTATTTGAAGCTGCATTATAAAAACCACTGACAAGAAAAGAGCAGCTGACAACTGTACAAACTCATTTGCAATAATACACCAAAGCTTCTGCTCATGGTAGAAAAGGGATTTTATGATTTGCTAAAGTAACTAAAAGATTTTCATTTTGAACAAGTAGTTTTAAAATGTTAAGTTGTGATCTGAGAAATGTACCAAAGCAACTGGTCACACTTTCCTTTACAGCACCTACAGTAATAGTGTGGTAATAAACAAGTAATAAACAGGTAATGATGTAGTAATTATGGTTAATTATCAAGTAGTTTTTATGTAATTACCCTTGTCATTTTATGCAATGTATTTAGCATGGTAACAAGATAGAAGCATAATATGTAAAAATGGGTAATCTATGGTTAGGAAATGGGGTTAGGGTTGGTAATTACATAGAAATTACTTGAAAATTAACCATAATTACAGCATTGTTTTGTGTTTATTACTCATTTATTACCACATTATTACTGAGCTTCAAAGTAAAGTGCTACCGAAAAATAGTAATATTGGGGTCACATAGGTTGTGGGTTTAACTGCTAACTGCAGTCTCTAGGTAAAGTCTGCATGTCCTCCCTGTGTTATTGTGGGTCCCATTGTCAACTGCATACATATGTTAGGAGAATTGGTGCATCTCAGGCGTGCTACCTACCACATTTGGTCTGCTTTAAACAGGTCTGGCTTCAGAATATGGTTACGGTTATCATCTGGTATGAATATAAATATAAACTGGCCTTGAGCTGACCCTAACTACTGGAAATATATGTAGGACTTAACCAGCTGTTGTAGCCAGGGAGAGAGAGCTTAGGGATACCAAGGTTAAGGTTTGATTATCCACAAAATCATTCTTTTTGCTCAAGAAAATATGTTGACTATATAGAGCCTTTCAGAGAGTTCTAATTTCCAGAACAGAGGCAAGACCATATACATTTCAATGGAGAAACTGGCATTATTCATATTGCAATTAAGATGGTTAAATTCTTAATTTTTAGGTTTTCCTGCATAAGTCCTTACAGAAATGTTAACGACCACAATAGTTTTTTTCATTGTATACTCAGAATTATTCTATCCGTAACCATAAAAGTTGACTCACTTTTACACCAGTCGCCTCCATTCCAGAATTTCTAACATTCCATATGAGAAACATTTTAAAGGGTCTGTTATTGGGGAGTTAGTGAAATATCTGCAGTATATCAGTTATGTAATGACAACACTCATAATGGGTCAAAATACAAGGACACACTTCCTCCTTCAGGTTTGTACAGACACATAACACAGTGGTGAAGGTTGAGCTGTCTCACTGGTGTGTCTGAAATAACAACAGAGGTGAAGCCAATAATCTTCCTGAAGTAAGAACAGTTACTTCAAATTAATGTAAAGTAAAAGTAGTCATTCAGAGAATTATTGGTGCAGATGTAGAAAAGTTCTGGGTATAAAAACTACCCCAGTACTGAGTAACTGTTTAAATGTAATGTCAGGTTATTTGTTTAATTTTATTGTAGTCAGGCCAAAAATTAATAAATAAATTGATTTTGATATTTTAAAGAAATGTTTTTGAAAGTTAAGGCCAGGACTCCCTTGAAAAAGAGATTTGCAATCTCAATGGGACTTTCTTGGTTAAATAAAGGTTAAATAAAAAAAAAAGAAATAAAAGAAAATGCACAAGGAATTAAATTTCACATCTCACATGATCTCACATTTTTACAACATAAAGCTATTCTTACATAACACAGACAGATGGGTAAAAACATTTTAAGTAAGAGTTCATATTATTACTCAAGTTATTCATATTGTGCAGTAAAGCTACTGTTGGAAGTCCAATATATTTTAAAAGTTACTCAAGTAAATGTTACTACCCACCTACATAAATGACTTCATAATTGATAATGTGTCCAGTCCATGCAAAAATCATTCCATAGCTTGCGTTGTTTAGTTCTTTCTACTCCCGAAAAGTGCCATTTTGTCCCTTGTGCCTTAATATTCAAAAATAGTATTTGCTGTTTTAGTTTATCTTCTAAAAATATCAAAATCAGTTTTTCATTTTTGTCCCCGATTTACAACAAAAATAAACAAATAATCGGACATTCAAACAGAGTTTTTTCACCTTTTTCACCCAGCGCTTTTCTACTCTTCAGTAATTATGTAGATGAGTACTTTTACTTGGGTCATTTTATTTGAAAGTAACTGGACTCTTACTTTTGTAACCACCTCACCCGCAACCCCCAATAGACACACACAAAATGCATGAATCATTTACGACTAAAGTGTGTTGTTGTTTGTAAGCGGTAATTTCCTAAAGCCTATTACATCTATTAAGTTGATGTGTAACTGCCCTGACCCTGGTGTCACTGTGTATCTGTGGTGTCTGTGTGCCCACTCAGCCTCATGATTTCATTAGCATGTATTTAATAAACTCTTAACTGCAAATAAACCTGCTTTGTTTACCAAGATCTCTCAAACTGGCTCTTTCTTATTCCCGGAAACAATGATGATGATCTGAATTCACAAGAGCCTGGTCGCGGATTGATTTTACCGGATGTTGAATAGAAAACTAAAAAACGATGAAAGATGAGTATACAAATTGGTTTGGTCCAAAAATAGCAGTTATGTAGCTTCATGGTTGGAGTCCACACTGGTATTAGAGTAACATTAGAATCAGCCAAAATGTAAGATTTGAAGCTTGACTCGGACTTGAAAGCCACTGACTTACGACTTGCACTTGAGAGCCATTGACTTATGACTTAACTCGGACTTGACTTGTAAGCCACCAACGTACGACTTCATTTGGACTTAGAAGCAATTGACTTGTGACTTGACCCTGACTTTGAAACCATTGACTTGCGACTTGACTCAGACTTGGAAGCCATTGACTTGCGACTTGACTCTGACTTGGAAGCCATTGACTCTTGCTGCAAATAAACTTACTTTGTTTACCAAGATCTCTCAAACCAGCTCTTTCTTATTCCCGTAAACAATAATGATGACAGATGATCTGAATTCACTAGAGCCTGGTCGCAGATTGATTTTACCGGATGTTAAACTAAAAAAAGATGAAAGATGAGAGGTTGGTAAAAATGTACAAATTGGCTCGGTCCTCTGCTTCAAAAATAATTTAAGTTAAGTATAAGTTAAGTAATAATTAATAAGTTAAGTAGCTTTATGGTAGGAGTACATTTCGGTATTGGCTTATCCTTAGAATCAGCCAAAATTCAAGACTTGTGGCTTGACTTGGACTTGGGAGCCTTTGAAGTGCGGTTTGACTCGGGCTTTGGAGCCATTGACTTGTGACTTAACTTAGACTTGGGAGCATTGACTTGTGACTTGTGTCAGACTTTGGAGCCATTGACTTACGACTTGACTCAGACTTTGAAGCAATTGACTTGCAGCTTGACTCGGACTTGGGAGACATTGACTTGTTACTTGACTTGGACTTAAAAGCCATTGACTTGCGGCTTGACTCAGACTTGGGGGACATAGACTTGTTACTTAACTTGGACTTGGAAGCCATTTGACTTGCGGCTTGACTTGGACCTGGAAGCCATTGACTTGTTACTTGACTCTGACTTGGAAGCCATTGACTCTTGCTGCAAATAAACCCACTTTCTTTACCAAGATCTCTCAAACCGGCTCTTTCTTATTCCCAGAAACAATAATGATGATCTGAATTCACTAGAGCCTGGTCGCAGATTGATTTTACCGGATGTTAAATAGAAAACTAAATAAAGATGAAAGATGAGAGGTTGGTAAAAATGGACAAATTGGTTTGGTCCTCTGCTTCAAAAATAGCACTGAAGTAGCTTCATGGTTGTAGTCCACATCGGTATTGGCTTAACAATCAGACCAAATTCACTCAAAAAGGATCAGTTCCAGAGGTGTGGACTTGAATGTTGTCAGTTACGACTTGACTTGATAAAATGTGAGTCGACCATTAAGCCATTGACTTACGACTTGACTCAGACTTGGATACCATTGACTTATGACTTGACTCAGACTTGGATACCATTGACTTACGACTTGACTGGGATTTGGAACCATTGACTTATGTCTTGACTCGTACTTGGAAGCCATTCAATTGCGACTTTAGACCCATTGACTTGCGACTTGCCTTGGACTTGGAAGCCATTGACTTGCACCTTAACTCAAAGCCATCGACTTGCCATTGACTTACAACTTGACTCAGACTTTGGAGCCATTGACTCATGACTTGACTCTGACTTGGAAGCCATTTACTTATGACTTGACTTGGACTTTTGAGCTGTTGACTGACGACTTGAGTCAGACCTGGAAGCCATTGACTTATGACTTAACTCGGACTTTGGATTTTTAGTCTTTTTGAGTTTTTTATGTTTTGATAGTTTTGTAAAAAAAAAAAAAAAAAAAAAAACTAAAAAAACTAAAACTAAAAAATACATCTTACCTTAAGTTTAAACAATTAAATAGTTTTTTTTACCCTTTACTTTTTTACTCAAGAAATAAAGTACTTTTACATTCACTTGAGTAAATCATTTTGAAATACTCTTATTTGAGTAAAATTATTAGCTACTCTACCCCTCTCTGTATATAATCAAAAATATATGACATATATACCTACACATATCACATTTCTCTAAATACCTTTGTTTTTACCCCCATTTCAAACAATTTTCTCTTTCCCAACAACCTGACAGCTGATCTGAATCCACGTGAGCCCTGTCTGTGATTGATTTTACCGGATGTTTAATAGGAAACTCAAAAGATGAAAGCGCGGTAAAAGTGTTTGCCATTAACGCCACAGATGCTTGGGTGAAATTTGGTGACCTCATATCCTCCTCCTCCAGCTCTTTGAAGGACTAAGCAGGAAGACATTTTTATTAAGGAAGTAAAATGTAGTCAGCCATCTCCGTCTCTTGATGTTCCGTGCTGTAATTTGTTATTTGACTTCTCATAAATACATGTTTTTCCTGATGTGGCGGCGCTAAAATGGAACCAGAGGAAATGTGTCAAATGAATGAGGTATAGGCATGTATTTGAAGGGACTTTGTGTTGAAATTAAAATATGGACAAGTTTACAGAGCAAAAAGAAGAAGAAATTCTAAGTGTCTAAATTGCGCAGTATGGTTAAGATCTGGATGGAATTTAATAACAATAATGATGACTTTTTATAATTTATATATTATATATAATTTATAATTATGACTTGATTTGGATTTGAAACCATTGACATACAACTTGACTTGGACTTGGGAGCCACTGACTTACGACTTGACTCGGACTTGGTAGCTATTGACCTGTGACTTGACTCGGACTTGGGAGCCATTGACTTACGACTCGAATCGAACTTTTGAGACCTTGAGTTGCATGTGTCTTTGAAGGGACTTTGTGTGGTCTGGATGGAATATAATAATGATGCATACCACTTACAAAGCACTTTTATAGACACAAATATGCTTTACAATTGCATTATTCATTCACTCCACATGTCACACTCGGTGGTGGTAAGCTACTTGTCTAGCCACAGCTGCCCTGGGGCACATTGACAGAGGCATGGCTGCCAGTCTGCGTCTAAGGACCCTTGGACCACCACCAATCACACAATCACATTCATTCATAGTCAATGCAGGTTAAGTGTCTTGCCCAGGGACACAACGACAATATGCGCTCGGGCGGGGATTCGAACCGGCGACGCACTGCGCCACTGCCCCCCAAATATATACAGTTCTGTAGAGGTGGAGAGATTAGACAATAATTTTATTCAAGTAAGAGATAATATAACAAAATAATAAGTAAAAGCAAAAGTTTTCATTTTAATAATTATTCTTGTAAGACTAAAAAAGTATGTGGTAAAAAGTGCTATATCACAGAAAGGTGGGTAGAGTTTCAAAATTTCACCAGTAAACTACCAGCTACTTTTTAATTAAATTTTTATTGATTTTTACGTCCTTGTATTTGAGCAAATATCCATCTGGTTCTCTCTGGGTATTCTGACTTCCTCCTACTGCCCAAATACTTGCTGTATGAATAATATTGGTCACTAAATTAACCAAAGTGAATGAATGTTACATTGAATGATTGTTTGTGAATATCTCAGTGTCAGCCCTGCAACTAAAGTAGCCATTGTCCACAGTGTACACCGCCTCTAAGGCCTATAGTTGCTGGAATAGGTGACCCTGGAAAAATGTGAAAGAAGTTGATTATGATGCATGTGGTAAATATTATAATATTGCAGTCTTATACAGTATGCATTCCAACCTTCACTTTCACTAATGTTTCCTAACCAGGCTCTGACATTACCCACATGTAGCAGAAATACATTTGCAATATTTTGTGGGTAAAATGTATTATGGTCTTGCCTCCAGTTGCCTCCATTTTGGATTTAAACGTTTTGTTTATAACCATTTAAAGGTTAATTTCCACTCTATAGACCCTGTTCTATAGACCCCTTAAACAAAACATTCTAAAGTCCAGAATGGATGCAACTTGAAGCAAAATTTAATGCATTCCAATGTTGAAATTAGCATTAACCACAAAATATCTAAAAAAATTACAACGAATGACAAATGACAACCACTCTGCTACATGTAGGTAATGTCGTCGCCTAGTTAGGAAACATTTGTGAATGTACCTCATATTGTATGTTTATTTAATTTACACATTAGTATACAGTTAGATCAACAACCACCATTTATTTTTGCTTATCTGTCTTGTTCCATAGATGAAGGTCATATGCATTCCAACCTCCACTTTCACTAATGATATGCATTTGAGATTTGACTGTAGCAGAGCCTATAAGCCTCTAATGCACGTGTATAGGACTTCTTATTACCAGCATCAGGCACAGAGGCACACTAATGACTACCGTATGTATGCAAACATAAGCCAGAGCAGCGGTGCGTGCCAAAGCTAAGCGGCCTTACCACAGCTCACCGCGGCAGCTGAGTGGTGTTTTAAAGCAGGGAAGCCAATCTCACCCCAGCACCACTCCATTACCCGGGCAGTGAGGTGAGGGATGCCATGATGGAGGTATGGGCCTGTATGGTGTAGGTCACAGAGGACGCATAGTAACAGGAGTGTGTTTATTGTCATGCATACCGTTGGTCAACTCATTTTCTATACAAAGCCTTTAAAATGTGTCTAAAAAGTCTAAACAAGATAAAAACTGGGACTGTACCATGTCCAAACCAGGATTTTAGGTCTTAACCTGACTAGCGTTACTTCAAAATAAAATTACTCAAGTAAAAAAGTACTCATCCAACAACTTAAGAATGATCAGATTTTGATATTTTCAAAAGATAAACTAAAAAAGGATCATATTTTAATAAAATTAAGGCACAACGAACAACATTTGTGAAATTATATCACATTTTCACTAGGGATGCACCGATTAGGTTTTTTTGCCCCCGATCCGATTCTGAGTCATTTGATTTTAAGTATCGGCCGATACCGAGTCCCGATCCGATACTTCTATAACACATTTTAAAAAATAAAGAAGAGCAAAGATCTAGGATCTAGGATTATTTTATTCACTTTATTTCAACATTTAACACTCTGTGATGTGACTTTTTAAAAGTTATTCTCAGTGGATTAAGACTAACAAACAAATATCTATAAATGAAGTAGATCCTATTGATTACATTTTAAGTACAGGCCTACTGATCATAATTTTTTTTTTCTTTTTTTTTTTTTTAAACCCTGTACCCCTGTATAACTCACTGTTACTAACATGAGCTACTGTGGAACACTGTTGCATGCTTCAAACTCATGCTCAATTGAGAGCTGCCAATCTTAATTAAGAGTGTCGCTGTCGGGGCTAAAATGCATGGTGCTGGAAATAAGAGCTACACAGAGGACAGGGCTGCAGAAAGACGTCAAAATACGCGATATACAGCAGACTCTTTGACTGTCTGGGACATATTTAGGATTTAGGACCGTGATTTGATGAAGACAAAAATGTGGATACATTCCCGTTGCGCAGTAAGTTCTGTCAAAATGCTTCCTCTTTAGTTTTTGTTTTAATTTACTCCGGTGACAAAGATAGAAGCGTAGCTTCACGTGTGTTTGGATAGGGTAAAAAAAACTTGTGCGTCTCTTTTCTGTACAGTATGTACTGTAGTAGACAGAGCGGGGTGTGATGAGTGTGTTCGTGTGCACTGTCTGTGCGCCTCAGAGCGGAGATGTGAATGTGGCTGTCTGTGAGTCAGCGGGAGGAGGGAAAAAGGAGGGTTTAACTATAGATCTGATAAAAATATATATATCCGAGTCCTGATCGGGAGGTAATGACCGATTCCGATCGAGTCTGAAACCACGTGATCGGGCCCGATTTCCAATCACGTGATCGAATCGATGCATCCCTAGTATCATTCGCCCATTGGATTTAGCCTCTGCCCATTGTTTATGTTACAGTGGATAAAATCAACCAAGTTAATTTTTAGGTGTTCAAAAGGTGCATAAATTTCATGTATTGCCTTTGTATAGATTTCTATAGTTGTAACAGTATGGAGAGAGAATCCATTCAAAACTATTTACATGT
>JAVQKG010040380.1:0-14565 GCA_036025885.1 Hypseleotris bucephala
CATGTTTATGACCCCTATGGGACTCTGGATACATTTACTTTGTCAGAGAGCAATGAAACTTGGTACAGTGATTCTCCACATCGTGCTGAACATAAATTATTATTATGGTGCCACCCTACGACAAACAGGAAGTCAGCCATTTTTGATTGAATCTGGCGAGTCAGGTACATTTAACAGACTCTAACTTGCACATACTTTGCCCGATTAGGGTCAAACCAGAAACAATGTATCACACAACACCACCGAACACACCTGAATGATATGATGCCAGTAACCTCAACAGCGCCACCTAGGGACTGACTGAAAAATGTAGTTTTAGGGAAATCCTGCACAAACATCCAGACAATTCGAGGCGGCAGTGGCACAGTGGGCAACTGTTCAACCAGCAATAGGAGTGTTGCGGGTTCGAATCCCCCCCAAGCGTAAACTGTTGTTGTGTCCTTGGGCAAGACACTTAACCCCCCTTGCCTATGAATGAGTGTGTTAGTGTGCCTGTATAACTGTGTTGGTCAGAAGGGGCCGTAGGCGAAGAATGGCAGCCACGCTTCCACCACCTTTTCCAATCAAGAAGGCCGTCTGTGTTATAGCAGTTGACGCAGACGCATGGGGCGTTTTGCCGATATACATTTGCTGTCGTTTACAACAGCCTGGGTCTAGTTATTCTCATGTTTTCCAAAATATCACACATATGTAACACATACATTTTCTTTTGCTCTTTTCGCTAACTGACTAATACTGGATTACAACATACTGTATAAAACACGATGTTTACTGAAATGAGGTAGCTTTGGTACCACAATTTCCATATCTGATATCTTCTGGCAACCAAATCGTAAATGTGAAAATACAAAACCACTATTATAAAGCTGCAACATCAGTTTAAATGGCCAGTGTATCCAACTAATGTAGGGTTTGTCAATTTTGTTCTTTTGTTTTAGGGCAATTGCTGAAAGAGGAAAACGACAGTGTTACACAATTACAGTATAGATAGACATCATTGCCGCACTTACCCCCCAGTGTCCCCACACACACACACACACACACTCATTCCTTCACTCAGAATACTTCGCTCTTTTGTTGCCATAGTAATCCAAATGCCAATAACAGCCTTCCAAACCTTTCCACTCTCAAGTCAAGAGCACTATGGTTGACAATTGCCCCAATCAAATTTCCCCTACCACTGGATTGCCAACATTCGCCTCAGGGGATGCTCCAGCCATGACCATGCATCCTCTACTGTATCTGTATCTCCGCTTCCTCCATGCAGCCTCAGCGAAGGAGAAGACGGCATTATAAATCAATTTACAAACTGCGAGAGACATCCGGCACACGATGGAAATGAATAATGGCAGATGAAAGATATTGGAAAATATTTTTTGCCGCCACAGTGAAGGCAATGTAGGCAGTGGCAGGGAGTGTCCATGTGCAGGTTATATGAAAAAGAATGGAAATGTTTGAAACTATGATTGTGTTAAAGCTATGCATGCCTTAAGAGGACATGGTAGATGTGTTTTTGGTTTGTTTTTAAGAAATCCCAACGTGTTACTGCTAAAGTTAATTGTTTTCTAGGCTAATTGTTTTACCAAAATCACATGATAATTTTTTATTGGAATTTTCTGAGCTTTTATCTTGTATTACAAAGCAAAAATAATAATTCAAGTATTAGCATGGTAGGTTATAAGTTACTGTATAAATTATTAATGTTTGTCTCATAAGGACTTCCATATAAAGCAACACAGAAGCTTAAAAATATTCAAGACTAGTGCCTACTTGGTTTACATTTTTTAAGCTATAGGATTCTACTAATATTGTAGGTACATTTATAACCTTTATCAATGGCAAAGAAAATGGCAATGAAATGGCAAAAAAAAAACATGAAAAAAAAAAGATTTAATGATGATAATTGCAGGAGAGAAGGTCGATGTAAAACTTTATTACAAGTTTCTCCTCATTGTCTGTTTAACAGCAATTTTGGTGACCTGTTTTTCATTTTGAACTGTCAGGTAAGCCATTGTTAAGATAAAAATATTTCTATGTACAGTTGTAATCATTGTTCCGGCATGTATTGAGCTTTCACATGGATAAAAACATCACATTAGCAGCAGTTTTCAAGTGTTTTCTTGATATGTAAAAACTGTCTGCTGCCGCCTCCCACACACTTCCCCTTCAAACTGGCAGCTTCGAGATGCACTCCTCCCGCAGGCTAATGGTGATGGTGAGGTCTTTTTAACCTGCCAATTAAAGACAGCACAGCACTCATGAGATACTTAGCATTGAGGTATCTACACAGAAACGCAGCTTTAGAAAACAAGATAAATAAGTGATATATGATACGTGAGATTTAAAAGTGTGAGCATTAACTCAAGATTGGTCATGGGAGACAGTGTGACTGTGTTGGAAATATTGGGATTCTCAATTGCTCTTACAAAAAAGTAAAAAAAAAAAAAAAAGGTTAAAAAACAAAATGTGACACATGTCAGTGACATAACCCTAGTTGGAGGTACAGTATATTAATGTAAACATGAGGGGCAAGATGTAACGCTGTTGTCTTCAGCTTAAAAGATTTCCATAACACAGCTTTCACTGAACGGTTTTTGATAGTCTAGTCACTAGACAGTGTTTTTATACTTTATGCACTAAATGCATAAGTTGCAATCAGAAATCACATTTCATAATGTAAATATTTGACTTGTTCTTCATTAAATATGTTCCTAACATTGTAAGTAGATGTTGACACTGACAAGTTGTTTATTAGTAACACACCACACACTGTTGTGTAACTTTATTGAAGTGGTTCATATCCATGGACACAGTAACCACAGAACAGAGTGCTTAGAGCACCACAGTGTAAAAGTATCTACACATCAGAGCACAACAAGAATACATTCATAAAACCCTTATTACACAAAAATACAATTCAGTATCAAGTAATGGACTGGCAGTTTTTTAAATAGTGAAACCTGTCAAGACAGGAAGACTTAAGCTTATTT
Source organism: Hypseleotris bucephala (assembly GCA_036025885.1). Lineage (NCBI taxonomy): Eukaryota > Metazoa > Chordata > Actinopteri > Gobiiformes > Eleotridae > Hypseleotris > Hypseleotris bucephala. Next base: position 2,991 of record JAVQKG010040380.1, read on the forward strand.
ACAGAATAATAAACACTAAGCCAAGTCATTTGACCAAAGTGAACCTCACATCTTGTGTAATGTAATTGTTTAGGCTAGGTGCTCCCTGCAGCTAAACAAATTGTTTTATATGGACAAATACAAGGACTACTGCTCTAATAACATGCTACAACATTGTACGTTCTTTGTTAGCTCTTTTACCCATGTCACAAATTAGTGTCCTTTAAATATTTTGATACAACTTGTATGTGATATTTATTTCAAAAGTAGGTACAACCTTAGGCTATTGCTTCAAGTTCCACTTTGAGAAAACCACAACAGCAATTAAAGGTGCAGACGCCACCTGTTTTTTAACTCTAGGTAGACACAAAGAGTTCTACAGAGAACAACCAAGTAGAAACACTATATGCATACATATTATTAAGATATGTTTTGTGATAAGGTTGCTTTTTTCAGAAGTGAACAACAGAAATATTTGCAGAAAAATACAAATATGGCCTCATGGCACAGAAATAGTATTTTCTTTACTAAACCATTTGGAAAAGATTCATCACCCATACATAAGTTGCATTATTTGTTAGCAGTGAATGCTTTTCCTTTTTGTTAACACAAGGCAGCCAACAACTGCACAATATAAATACACAATAGCCTAATTTACAATTTTAGTCACTCTGAAAAAAAATTGTGAATTGCAAGTTTAAAATTACAAGCAGGCAACAACAACAGTAGTGTCACTGGAGTATATAGATTAATCATATCATTGCTACAAGTGAGCTACAAACAAGTGGAAGTCAGACTCCCACAGTCTCTCTGCATTTGTCTAGTGTCGGGCTGTGGTCGTTCTCTTGTGCCCTTTCTCAACACTCTACATTCATGTAATTATCTTGATTCTTCAGAACAACGGTCTCAAAGAGAAGAGGACGTTCTCATGTCAAAACATGTCATTCTGTTTTTCTTTTCCTCTTTTTGGTCACATAAACCTGAATGAAAAACAAGAACTCAAATGTATCAAGTATGTATCAAGGACAGATACAAATATAAAGTTTATATATAGTAGATAAATATACACAAGGTGGGCACATTTAGTATTTGATTTAAAACCGTTTGCAGAATAGCAGTTTACAAAAAACACATATAAAATCGACTTTGGGCAAAACTTAATGCAAACATTAGCATACATCCTCTCTTTGCTCACACATACAGAGTAAGGCTTTAGGTTTTCATACTTTTCAGGCATGTCATGCTAATACCAGTGTCATGCGCCTGGTATCGTCCATGCCAACACCAGTGCTTTGTCTATTTCAACACATTAACATGCACACAATTACCTGTCAGTGCCAAACTGGAAACTAAGGCAACAGACTTATCAAGCCCATTTACATGGTTGCATAAATTGATGACTGTACCTCTGTTTAAATGAATGGCATATTTATTTTGGTTACACTCTTGTAACTGGGGACTTAAATAACCCTTATCAAACCCTGCTTCATTAAAAAGCCATTTTTAAAATCTGTTTAATGCAAGGATCCTAAAATCAGAAATATTAGAAACTTAATTCGTAATTTGTAATTCGTTTTTAGCACTATCATTTCACAATGTTTCGCAAATACTTATTAAGATTCTAAATTCTATTAAAGGACACCAGTCTTTAAAAAAAGTACAATTATGAAAATAGTAGTCTGTATAGACTATTTTATATAGACAAATACATGGGTAAACAAAGCAGGACACCTATGCATTAAGGTTCTCAGGTCAGATTACGGCTGTTTTAAATCATGTATCCCCTTATCTGATTAGAAAAATACATCGATGTAAGATTATGACGATCAGAGAGCTCTGGTTACAGTTTCAATCAAATGTAGAATTTCATTTGGACAGAAATGTAAATGTGTCCATTGTGACTGTTTTATGTCCACTGTTCCCTCCGGTGTGGACCATGGCAACAAATATAAAAGGGTCATTTGCACATCAGGATGTAGTGCCTCTTCAAAGCCCACAAAAGCATCTTTGTTTGTGGTTTATTATGCCCACAGAATGACATACTATGGATGTATGTTACATGACAATAGTAAAACCATGCCACACCACGCTGCAGGCAAGGATATCAAGACAGGCCGAAGCACAGGTGTTGAGCAACCTTTGAACCAGACTTGGGCCAGGTCTTGGCTAGAAATGTGTCCACGGAAATCCTTTCATGTGCCAAATTCATGCTACAGTCGAGCCAAGGCCGATTTAATTAGCTTCATTATTGTGAGAGGGAAGGGGACCAGGCCAAAACATCCCTCATCCTCCTATGGAGATGAATAACTTAATTTTTGTGTGTGTGTGTTGTTAGGTGTGTTGGAAGAAAGCCTTTGGCCCTTCTATAAATTATATTTTTTTTCCAGTTTGTTTCCTCCTATAGAATAAGTTCAAAGAGTGAGCAAGTGCAAACAGATTATAGTCCTGCCATTATCCACAAAACTCCTCTGTGATTTAAAGCCCTGACAAGAGCTTTGTCAGTGGCACCTCTCGTTCTCCCAGCAGTGTGTCCCTCTTGAGGCTGGTGCCTTTGTTCACAACTTTAAACTTGACAGACAAGTTCTTCACTTGAACCGAGCTGATCGAGTCAAAGAAGAAGTCCTCTTTAAAGACGGGGTTGCGGCTATTCTTGATAATGTTGCTCCTTTGCTTCTGCAGCTTCCCCGGGTTGAGATAAACAGACACACAGCAGTGGATACTCTTCATGTCAAAGTGCTTGTCGTAAAGATTCTCTGCCGCCAGGATTCGAATCAACAATCGGGACGTCCCGGCATCATAATTGGCGCTTATCCTCACTGTCCCACCTTTGTGAAGGTTGATGATGTGCTCACGTTGCAGGCCATGATCGGACCCCCCTGAGTTCCCGTGCAAAGAGGGAACATGCAGGCGTCTTTGGACGTTTGGGCTGGGTTCTGCTGAGCTGCATTCATCTGTAGAAAGAGAGCTATGGCGAGCAAATGTGCGTTTAGCTTTCACAACCTTTGCCTGCGTCTCGTGGGTGAAAATCTTGAGCAGCGAGGCGGAGCGGGACAGTAGAGGAGAGCTGAAAGGAGAGGACTCAGCAGAGGAGCAGGTGTCACTTTCCCCACCACTGAAGTATCTGTACGGGTTCATGTGGGACGTGTTGCAGTCAGCTGGATTTAAATGATTACCCCCGTCACTGCCTTTACCCGGTGTCTTCCTCTGAGTGTTCGGGGATGTGATTGGACTGGTGAGCTCGCAGTGAAACAGTGATTCTTTGCGGCGAGTGTGGGGGCTCTCCTTCAGTGTGGCAAAACCATAAGACGTCTGGGTCTTGGGCACATAGGGCAGAGACATGGCTGTTTGTGATTGAGGGTCTGCATTTGTGTCTCCAGCAACTATATCGTCAGCACTCTCGATCTGAATAATGTGGCGGTTTGCAGCTCTCAGTAGGTTTTTGGTATCTCCTGCAATCTTAGCGACCAGTCTTGGGCTTCGTGGGCTGCTGATCTTCTTGCCACTTCCAATAGTTTGCTCTGAAGTGGAAGGCTGCAAACTCTCTTTAGGTTTATGTATTTCAGGCTCTGGGGGGCAGCTGACAAGCTTTGGAGGTATGAAGAAGTCTGGGATTTTGTCTGGTGTGAGGACATTGGTGTATGCTGGAGCCACACCTTTCTTGTCTCCGTTCTCGCCCTGCCGCAGCACGCTGGTCTCCACTGACCCACGGAGCTTATCCAGAACCCACATGGCCCCACAGACAGTGGGAGGCGTGGAGTCAGTCAGGTGTGTCTAAAATTAATAAGACAAGATGAGAAGAGGGGGTGGAAATAATTAGAGGCAATGTCATCGACAGAGAATGTAAAGCATAACTGAATAGCTACTCATAAAACTGCTTGACAAAAAATAATTTGGATTAAAAATAAGACAATACAAATCAATTTTAATATTCCTGACGTATGAAACTTGTGTTTTTTTCTTACTCTTATTTTAACGTTATCAATAAAAGGGGTCTCCATCCGGCTCCCATCCACTTTCCAAGTAGCTCTCCAAGGTTTGAAGATTTTTTTAAGCATGATTAGTCAAATTAGATTTATAATCATGCAGATCAGATCTAGTTGTTTTAATGCAATATTAAGTTCTGGTCATCAGTATTGTACAAATCTATGAATAACTGTTGAGGTAAAAATTGTTTTCTTTACATAAACATACACTATGCACATCTGATTAATGTTACAAAAAACATGAGTAGCTCTCTACCACTTCTATTTCGAAAAAAAGTACCTCTGCTGATCAAACGCAACATACTATTTTTCATTCTGTAAATTCACGTATTTTACAGTGAGTTCACCTAATCGCAAATGTATTAGGCCTACCTGACAATCCAGAAAGCATGTTTAGCATACATATATTGTATTTTACTTGTAATTTGGAAAATAAAATAGACGTGCGCCCTGGTAAACTCTGCGTAATTGTGGATCAACAGGTGCAGCTCTGTCTTTACGCACACAGCATACGACAATAGATTTAACGTTCTAATATTACTAACGCTATCACTAACGCTAAAACACACTTAAGTCCTACTTACCAAACGGAAATCTTTTTTTCTTGCTGCTGCTTGTGTAACAGGTGTTTCCTCGTCGGATGAGCCGTGCGCTCCGTGGCGCTACACTGCGCCCTCACTCAGTCTCAGCGGCAGAGAGCTGTCTGTGTTTTATACTCGACGAGGACCGCAGCTGACCAATAAGATCAAACTCTGGCTCTGTATCTCCCAGTAGGTACACGACATACATTCTTACAGATCTCTCAACTTTCCACATTTGCCTATATAACCCCATCACTGAAAGAGTAGATAGCCTGACATTTTAGCATAAAACCGAATAAATGTCTCTTTGCATTTGAGCTGGCAGTTCAGTCAGTTCACTTTAAATAAAGAAACTGTCTGTGACAGTCTTAATCTCATCTTAAACACTCCACAGTTAAACAATTTGGTTATTGGGCTTTCTTCAGCAACAGTGAGAGTAGGTTATACCCGTGTTAACTCACTTTACATGGCCTTACTGTCAGTCCGTCTGTCTGTTTTTCACAGACTGATTGGTTTCCTTGGAAACTTCACTATGGCAACAAATACATGAATCTGTCTTAAAAAAAGAAAGGCCAAGCTGACTTTATTGATCTGCTGGACAAAAGGCGTTTTTTTATTGCTTAGTTTGAGTCAAGTGGAAGTCAAGGGCATGACCACTATCAGCTGTAGTCTACAGAGCCAATATTGTCCCAATGCTCACTTTGGGCAGAAACACTGGCGTCTTTCTTTTTCCCCTCTATGCTACCTAAAATTAATGTCAGTATTTTGGGCCACAGAACGTGGAGACATACAGTTTATTGCATTTGGTCTGGTTGATTCAGTTAAACAAGATGAAATTTCTACCTTAAAAGACAAACTTTCTGTGCCATTGACTTATGCTGCTTGGGACCAAGTAGTGCAGCCTACTAGGCAAAAACTATAGGTAAACAGGGAACTTTTATCAATTGAGGCATAGACAGTACAAACAATACAAAGCTTTTGCTCCATAAGCTTGATAACAAACAACACAAACGCCCATGCAGGGATGCTATTTCTACTGTCTTCCCGCCATATTTCCACATCCTTCTTTCTACATTAGGCTAAATAGCAAACAATAATAAAGCAAACAGGTCCATTAAACAAACAATAGCCCAAAGATAATACAATACAATTGCATGGCCATGAATGTGTTGAGGATAGGAATCCGGATGTTTGTGAGGAGTCAAACCTGCTGTATAACATTCTCCACCACAACATGACTGTGAACCAGGACACTGTAGTTCACCCTTCACTGAATACAGCGTCAGTTTGCCATGTAAACTATGCTGTCTATTCAAGCAGTGCTGAGAGATAATCACACATCTTTGCCTAAAAGGTCCACCCAAAGGTCACTGTCTGATGTAATCAACCTGAGGAAAGAGCTACTTACCATATAGATTGCAGGGCCATGGTTGAACTCTCACCCGCTACTGTCTGTCATCAACAAGTGGAAGACATGGGCTCACTGAGCTCCCTGCACACATTAGAACTGTGATAGTTTTTGTTTATTAACATAGCGTAAACGAGACATTGTGAGGTTACATACAAGGAAATATGCAACCAGGGGCAACTGATGATTATGCAAAAAACTTTCTTTCTTCACATCTCTGACCATTAGTGTGAAAAGAGGGATCTTAGTTAAAATAAGTTAAGACAAGGCTATATATCAGACCTGGGCAAAGCGCAGCCTGGGGGCCACATGCTGCCCCTGAATTGTACTGTATTTAATTTTGAGAATATTAAGGGCACAGTTCACATTTGCACATCATATGTTACTGATGGCAAACAGAAAATACATTTGTTATGTCAATGTCTTAAATTATAGGGTATTAAACTTTATCTAATTAATTACCCCCCGGTAATTTCCCACCCCTGCTATAAAACTTCAAATTGGTATATTGAGTTTTTCTAAATTATTCTTCAGCACATTTCTTTAAACTGGTTCTTACAGATAGTAAGAAAAAGTAAAAGACTTGATACTGTACAGCAACATCTTTTATTTTGTAACTCGTCAGATCAATGGAAAAATGTGAGTGAGACGAGGATAGGCCACAGCCTGTGAAAAGGTTAATGTGTCTGTTCTGTTCTCATTAAGAAGCTCGATTCCCACATCTCTGTCGGTCTGATAAACTGCAAGACTTACAGAGCATTGTTGAACTTAATAATATGATTTTTTTTGTGAGTGTAAAAACTGGTTAAATACTAGTGTTGAGTAGATATCACAATGTACCAATGCACACACACACAAACACACTGCCTGGATGCACACTGGATCAAAAAAACATCTTGACTGAGCTGTTTCTTCAGTTACTATAGCTTCTTCTTGCATAGTTGCGGTCACTGAATATTGAGTGAAGTAAAAAGAAAAGAATAAAAACTTATATTGTTTTCATCCATCTCTCTAGTTCCTGCCAACCCACTCCCACCTTTCACGCCAACTTCTGTTGCCTTGGACACTTGGCACATTCTGACATATGGATCAATCCCCCCTTTTGGGGAACAGAGGTTAGATGAAAGCAGGAGAGTATACTCTCCTGCTTTCATCTAACCTCTGTTCACCTCTGTTTTTTATGAACCGTATAAGACAGCCCAGCAACACACAGGTCACTTTGTGCTCTGACTCCACCATACAGTAATGACTGAAAGGAGATCTCCACCAAAATGCCAGCTGGAGAAGGCAACAAGGACCAGAATACAGTATGTGATTCACCACTTTTGAGTGACACTGCTCGGGCAAGGCCACTGTAACATGTGGTGCTATTCAAATGGTTAGTTATATCACACAGTTTAAACTGGGCTAATCAGTTTCATGACATTTACAGTTATTTATAATTATTAATTTGAATGTTTTATTTGTTAGTGTGTTTAATATGATATTATTAATTTCTACAACCCCTGTCCATTCATACACATGTTGTCAATATCTGGAAAAATACTACTCATGATTATGACCTGACATAAGTTTAAAGGTATAGTCCATAAGTTTTGTTGGTTTGTTTGTTTTGTTTGTTTTGAATTAAATTAAATTTAAAAAAAATGCATCATCAGCAATGTAAAGTAATTTGTCATAATTACTATTTTACTTTAGTACATCCCAGCAACATCAAGTCAGAATTTGTGACTATTCTGACCAATGGTAGTCGAATTGTACTCTAGTCCCCTAGCCTCTACAAACTTAACAGACCAGGGACAGATTTTAGTTTTTTTTGTTTGTTTAAAGACTATATCTTACCTTTACAAAAATGATTTATTAAAAAAAAAAAAAAAATTAAATAAAAGCAATGTATTGCTTTGTTCAAATATTTTCAGCCTTTGATTTTGATTTGATGCATGCTATAGTTTAATGAACACAGTGATACAGTACTTACTTTTCCCCAGCGCAGGTTAAGACAACATCTAAATCTTCCTCAGGATTTGAATAAATTAATTATTTTCATTTTCAAGCACTTTATCTATTCTCTATATGTGACTGATAGTATAACTCATACGGCATTGCATTACATTAAAATATTTGCGATGTATAAATTAAATTAAAAATCTCCTATAATTGTGGTGCACCGCTTGGCATGTATCGATTACTTTAGTTTTAAAGCAATGTGTCACTGCCCTCTAGAGGCAAAACGTTCAAATTAAACACAAAGAGATTCAGGAAATTCTGGGTGCAGACCTGTCCATCAAAACAAAACAGATTATAGTTACTAGTTATTATTACAGGAGTAAATAAAACAAATTTCAATTTGAAATGACACATTGTAACATTGTATACAAATAGCAGTGGATTGAGTTTACTGAAAAGACAAGATCATATACAACTTTCTTACCTGTGTCCGATGAAACTTATCTTTGAGCTTTCCTAAGGGTGAAAAATCTTAAATTAGTTTTTCAGATAAGTTAGCTATTATCCACCGAGCATCTTCATACAGAAAGCTTCAGGAAATCCTTTAAGGTCTCCACCAGCCTCTGATGTGTCCAGGGGTGACTACTGCGTACAGTTGTCTTCAAGTGCTTTCCTTAAACCAGTGTTTCCCAAACTTTGACAAAAAACTGTTTACTTACTCCTCTGTTTTAGCAGTAAATGTACCATCTTGGTGCTACTGGACAATTTTACAAACATGGCCTGAAAGAAAACAATTTTTGGCAGCCTTTGGCAATCTTTAGTGTCACACTTTTGGGAACCACTGACTTGAACTGCGACAAAGTTCAACGTGCAGGTCCAAGTCTTACCTTTCAAAGCAAACTTGGAGTTTCTCCCATTTCATATTTTGCACATTTCAGTAATCTAGAGGTAAACAGATTGAGAGAAGAGGTGAATCACAGCCCTTAGGCCTTTCTAAATGTTGCAATGCACAAATCGTAACAAGCCAATATTTAATAAAGATCTTTATTTCAGATTTTAAATAGATTTACAAACCATAAGAAAAAAAAAAGAAATATAAACAGGAAAAACATGTGGTCGTCAAGTTATCCACATGTGCATATCAAGGTAGAGATTGTAAACAGTCCTATGCAGCCGTAAGGTGAAACTCCGGGTAATGTGTCAAGATGGTTGATGAATTCCTGAGACATTTTCAGCATTTCGTTCATTGTAGAGTTCAAATTCGAAAACTCCTAACTTGAATAAAAAAACAGTAGCACGACATGAGAAATTTGCCACTCAAATCTGGGGACATTTTAAATTGTAAATTCATTTCTGGCTGTTGTGTAAAACATTTGCAGCGAGATGTTAAAAAAAGTTTGTCCGAGCTGTAAATCAATATGTTTGAAATAAAATAAAGAACATATTGCAGCTCACACCTCATTTGGTAAATAAAAGATTACATAAAGACTTAAAAACAGATAACCCTTAACCCAGTCACAATGCATGGTTTAGATACATTTTTAGTAAAAGGACTACAGAAAGACTTTATTTCCTAGACACAATCCCCAACCAGATTTAAAATGTACACAAACACCATCTAAGCATGCTAGTGAAAAACATTCGCCTATTCATGCTCAATGTCCAATCCCGATCACCATGCCTTGCCCCAATTTCTGTGCTCAAATGTTAATTGGTCAAAATAATCACTCATTTACAGAAACATTAACAGATCCAGGGACAATACTGTTGTAATGTGTCTTTAAGCGAGCGTTGACATGGTTCAAACACTGGTCATTCTGAGGTCTCTATCAGTCAGCATTTAAGTCAGGGCTCTTACAATGTAACACAAACACTCCCAAAAAAAGCAAATTCAGGAGTTAAAATGGCTGCAATTTAGTGAATGAAGCGCCTTTCTTCATTCCACCACTAGAGGGCACGCTTAATCAAGACTCAGAATAAGCATTGACACAACGTCTCAAAAGCCAGTTTTAAACACAAAATCTGGAAGCTAGGTTTGGTTCATTGACTCTCTACACACTTTTTACATGCTCAGCTTTTCTGCCAGACCTGAAACTATTGCTGCATATGAGACTATCGCTGACAGCATAGGTTTTTAAATACAGTACTATAGATTTGAGGAGTACAGCCAGGTCACTAGTAACACAAGCCTTCCCCACAGAGGCTTTGCAGCAGTGGATAGCACGCATTTATGGGATTCAGATCGACATTCTTTATTCCTTAGTTCAGCTGTTTGATGTTACCTATTCCTGCTTACATACTGAACCAATCTGACAGGTGTGGCTATAAATAAACTCTTCCACTGGGAGGGCGCCACAAACCTAAAATCCCATCGGACACCCTGTGTGGTTACAAATCTACAAAGCTTTGCAAGTTGATACCTTTTAGCTGGTTATTTTTATACAAACACATCTTTAAGATTGGTGAAAGCTGGGCAAAAAAGGCACTGTTTGCACCACCAAAAATCCTGGGGTCTAAAAGGTCAAAGCAGAAATGGCAGAAATTACGTACAGAGGGTTTATGGCCCAGCTTTTTAACATAACTATGAAAACTAGACAAAAATGTTAACAACTTCAGGTGGCTTTGCCGGTAATGCTGTTTTAACCTTAACCTGCGCTGACTTGTGATGTTACATTACTCACTCCTGATGTAAAAAAAAGTCAATGCCTTTTGACCTAATTTATTTCTTTAATAATCTAATCCAAATGTTTATTTTCACAGAGTCACAAAAAAATAATAAAGCAAAATAAAGATAATTCTCCAAAAAAGTTTTGTTGGATTTTAGTGTGCATGTTGTGAATGCACGTGACGTGAAAAAGTGGCCTGGGCCTGTGGCGAGTGTGGACGACATTTACAAAGTGGGGAATTAAAAGTTCAGTTCATATGATCGGGAGATGATAGGAAGGGGTCTCAAAATGAAGGGGTCATCAGTGAAGGAGAGGGGCAAGGTCAGGAGTCCTCGTTGCCTGAGTCATCGTCATCATAGCAACAGTCTTCGTTGTCATCTTCATCCTCATCTTCCTCCAAGTCCTCGTCATCGCAATAGTCGTCGTATAAAAGGTTGTAGCCGTCGTCCGTGGGCTGGACCTGTGTGCGGACGCAGTATTCGTCCAAAGTTACGGGCACCTTCACGCCGTCCCGCTCTGCCTCGGCTTTGGTGGACAACACTTGTTTGCTGTGATAAAAAAGAAAGAAAGAACCAAATTAGAAATTGGATTAAAAAATGTAATTAAATAAACTAATATGCCAGAAGTAGTGTTTTATTTGCTTTTAACCCCAAGAACAGGTGCATTTTTCTAGTGCACGGATCAAATAAGTAAACTGCCAAATGTCTTCTGTTTGCTAATACCTTATAATATCGATGTATTCCCGGTCCTTGCCTTTACTCTCTCTCCACTTGCGGTACATAACTGAGGCGTCGACGTTGGCTGGGGAGAATGTGTTGGGTTCGTTCAGCAAAGAGATGACACTGAGTAAGATGGTCCTGCAAATGCAACAAAGTCAATCAACACAAGAGCAAGATTAAACTAGACGCAGGCTGTCGTAAACGACAGCAAATGTATATCGGCGGAACGCCCCATGCGTCTGCGTCAACTGCTATAACACCGACTGCCTTATGGCGGAGGAGGTGGTGGAAG